>CAJNDV010023313.1:11255-51970 GCA_905221635.1 Symbiodinium sp. CCMP2456
TCCCGAGCATTACCTCGGAATCCCCAGGTGCTTTCCGGTTGGACACGACTTCAAACGAATTGCTTTCTGAGCGTATCCCCATGTACACGCCCACGCGAGGACCCTGGTTGATGCGAGTTGAACCCTCCCCTCGTAGCAGCCGTGGCGGCCGCATTTTACCCATGCCTACGCTCGAGACACAAGTGGCATCACAATCACAACATATCAAAAACAAGCACTCATTCCAGACACACATACGTGGCATCATTGCGTTTTAGCGGAATCCCCCTTTGCACGCTGGATCGATGCGATCCAACCATCCCCTCCTGCTAAAAGTTGGGTAACCTAAACCCCTCTTAAAAGCTTAAAATAACGCCTTCTTCTTTTTTTATTCCCCTTGACAGCTGGCAAAACAAATGCCCGGTAACGACTTTCAGGGAAGTTCGGTTTTGTCGTTCTTGGGCAACGAGGTACACATCTTCGCCCAGTTGAGGTTGCGGCAAGCGAAATTCACGGAGGGCACGATGCTTCAAGGCTTCCTTGCCTGCGCGGGTGAACGAAGCGAGACAAAATGTTGGGAAGGTTTCCCCGAAGAGCAGCTGGGACATTTGACATGCTTTGCCCGAGTGCGAGACACCACACGACGAAAAATGCTGAGAAATGTTTTCTGTGCACAAAGATGGATCGCCACACGCTCCCACTCCGTTTCCTGAGTGCCCGTGCTACTCAATTCCGGGTCGATCAGTTGCAATCGGCTGCTCGATATTCCTAATTTGATTGATGACCCTGTCGACGTGGCACACACCGGTCTAGGCGTGTGTGTTGCGGCAGGCTGGCGATTCGGAACCGTCACTTTGTTGGCCATTGGACATCGGTGGATACACGTTTCGCAGGACGTGGTAGGGTGCGCAGTGTCGAGTTGGAGAGAACCGAGGCGATTTTCTGTTGGAGAGAAGGTGAGGCTTCGACATTGCTACATCATTTGCTGCAAGACGGTGTTGTTCGATGATGCCGCGGAGGCGCACGCATTCGGTACAATCCCATCGCAGGACATGTAGGAAAAGAAAACTGTGCCACCAAGAGTTGGTTGAAACGATTGTCCAGGTCACAGCAATTCAATGCGAATGCGAGTTTGACAGCTTGGGAGCCACGGGCAGCGAGAATAAATCCGATGGGCCCGGACCAAATGTAGTGCTGCTTGGCAAGCTGATTGGAAGACTGGTAGGTGCGGGTTTGTGTGATGGAGGAGCACTGTGTCTGTCCTATGGCCGTTTCGAAGGTCATGGGTGGCTGCCTCACGCGACTTACACGTGCAGGCAATGGGTGCTTGCATAGGTGGATTCACGATGCTGGGTGCGCAATTCGTTCGTCAGGGAATGCGTTGAGAATTCGATGGAGCTTGTTGTTCGGCAATGTTCGGTACTCATGTGGGTAGTTGTCAAAATTATGCTTCCTTTTGGGGCACCCTAAATAATAGGTGCCGTACTATAACAAGGACCATAATATTGACAACCACCCATGTGTCTGAACCAACATGCGGCTTTGTTCTTGCAGGTGGCCTTGCAGCCCGGTCCTGCCGACTTGGTCGCTGGGCACGGAGATGTTCCTGAGTCTAAAATTGAGTAGGGGGGTGGGGGGGTGGGGGGGGGTGGGGTGGGTGGGGTGGGGGTGGGTGGGTGGGTGGGTGGGTGGGGGTGGGGCAGTGATTCCCTGTAATTCAATGGGAAAGCAGTGGATACGATGGGACTTGATGAACGTTTGCTGACTCAGGCCGGTGGGCGCCTATTTTGTGAGCCATGGTTGGCGGCGCTGTGGCCTGAACTGGTTCATCATCATGGCCGTTCCACGCAGGTGCAGTGGCAGCTTTTGCTCGCGAAATGAAAGATTTAGCGGTTGCTTCGGTACATGGTTATAGGGGTTCATTGGGGCATCGACCTGTGTTGCGAAGAAGCATTCAGATTCCATGCACCTGACACAACACAGCACTGCCAACAATGAATGAGTTTCATCCCTTTGGCAAACATCGGGAAGCCTTGCGACAGGTCAACCTTTGGCTTTGAATCACAATTCTGTGTAGAATTTGCAGGATGGATATCATGGCGTTGGTGCAGACTCGCCGACCGACCCGTCTGAGCAATCCAAGTTTGGAGGACACGGATAATTCAGGATTTCGTGGATTCGGGAATTCTAATCGACCATGTGGCCAACGCGCTACTGAAGGCATGTTTTCGTGCCCAGGTGTGGTCCAGCTTGAGCGGCTTGGCGAGTTTCGTATTTGCCAAGTTGGTGCTTCCTGTGCATTGCAGTGTGTACGGGCCTGGGTGCCCAAAACACCCGCCAAGCCGGGAAAAAGACAGCGGGTGCCGACGGCTGTCCACGAGGCCACGGCATTGGCATCAGCCGCACGCAAACAAGCCATGAAGGATGCAGCCTGCCACTTCTCACTTGAGGAGCCGTTATTACTCATGTGTGCCTGTGATCGCTGGGAGCGAGTGCTAGCACTGGACCTGCGGGAAGCTTGGCGCGAAGCAGCTCAATTGGAAGAAGTCGGCCAGGGCTTGTTCCGACTGCGTGTCAAGGATGCTGCTCTGTCTCCAGCTCATCCAGCGAGGGGCAAATCCAGCAGTCCCGAGCCCCCTCTACTGCGCGAGGGCACATTCAAGACAGACGATGTGTGGCACGTGGCCGGTTTAAGGCGATGCTTGCGTTTGCTTACTTTTCCGGGCTCTCGGAACGATCTGGTGGCCCAAGCTGGCAAGGTGAAACTCGACTTCCCTCGCGGCTGGAGCTTGGAACATGAGGGTCCGTATCAGCCACGCTACGAGTCCTTGGCTCCGTACGCGCAGTCCTGCGGCTTCATGGCCGCCCAGCTAGGAAGAGCGATTGCGGGGCCGTTGCGTGATGCAAGTGACGCGGAGGACGCGGCTGACACTGCAAGCGTGGTCACGGTGCAGATCGTTGGAAGGGAAGATTTGTTTTTGTTGGCTCAGGATGACTTGGGCTTCGATGCCTACTCGCCCACGGAGTTCGGCACGAGCTGGAGGGCTCGGCCCTTCCCGGACTACAGCGCCGCGCTGGAGCCCTTGGCGGCCCTGGCTATGCTTGGCCTGGGCTTGCGGCTGCACCAGCGTCTTTGGTCCCAAGCGCCCAGAGCCTTCTTGGATGCCACCTGTGGCACGGGGACCCTGGCAGCTGCAGCGAAGTACTGCCAAAAGGACTGGCCTATCTTTGCCGGGGACGTGAATCCCACTCTGGCGAAGAGGGCGCGCATCAACTTGGAGGCCGCCTTCCCGAAACAGACCTTCGAGCTCACCGAGCTTTCGGAGAAGCCAGTCCCAGGCATCGGGGTCAGGGAGTGGGATGCCACGGAGCCTTGGCCCATACCCCCAACTGCTGCAGTCAGCAGCACGGGCCGGGGACTTTTGATCGCTTCGAACCTTCCTTGGGGCAAGAACTTGAAGTGCCAAGTGGAGGCTGCTACCCTGATCACCAAGTGCCTGGCACGATCCTTTCCGGAGGCGACGCTTTGCCTCGTGGCGCCGGAGGAGGTGTGGAACACATTCCAAAAAAAAACATACCAAACGTTGCAAATCCCTTTGCCTCAGCCTTATCACGCGCCTGAAAGGTCGCTCGCAACTGCGACGGGTGGTTCCGCACCATGTTTACGGAGCCGGTTGGCAAGAAAGCTGCACTCATGCTGGGCCATGGCATCTGCGAGCCCTCATGAAAATGTGTGCCGCATTTCCGTTACTTCAGGGCTGCTTCCTTTTGCCCTCTTTGCTTTTAGACTTTCCTCTCAGAAGTTAGAACCCGTTCGGCCTCCAAGCCTGCCTACGTGGGTACATGAGCATTCCTTCATCGTTAGATTCAAGGCTCCTGGCTTCTGTCAGACCTCAGGCTGTGTGATTTGCTGTTTGTGTCTGTGCTGTGTGACACTTGCGACTTGTCAACGGCCCTATACTCGACTGGGCAGCAGTCGAAGCCTTGTTTGGACTGCAATACAATGCGATTGTTGTACACAGCCCTTGGACTGGTTCGTCGCTGAGGCCAAGGATCCGATGGCCCAGTTGAAAGCCCGCACAGCTGCGACAGCTGCCCGGAACTTAGCATCCAAGGATGGCAAGGACTGAGGCTTGAAGACTTGCAATTTGCAGTGGGCTGGCGCTGGTTCTTTCGTTTCGGGAAGGATGGGAACGAGATGGAAGGAATCAAGAGGCGGCTAGAGGTTCAAGGCCTAGGCAGCCCCAGTTTGGATGACGTCGGGGAAGTTCAGGGGTCGCTGTAGCAGTGTCGCTGCCATGTGCATGCTATTTGGTGCATCAGACACAGTGGTGCGTCAGGCCGAGAGGGAGCGCGTCGCAAAGGCGCGGGTGTGCGGTGCTAGGATGTACAATGGCTTGGGTTTCGTTGTCTACACTGAAGGGACAGCTGGATGCCATTGGATTCCATCGCGAAAGGCTATCCTGTAAACAACAGCAATGGAAACTATCGAAACCTTGTCGATCGGTTGATGCGTTCGATCGATCTTGCAGCTGATGTGTTCCGGGTTTTGCAGTCGCTCAGTTGCCAGCAACATGCAAACCCCAAGGGTAGAAGGCTCCAGATTTTGATGTCACGATGCTCGACTGCGCCCGCCAGGGCACCACTCTTTTTGTCTGTAGGAGTGCCCGCATCCTCGAGCAGCTGCCGAAGCCCCGACAACATCAAGCATCCCAAGCCCACCTGGCAACATAGAAGCACACGACCCTGATGCCGCAATTCCGAGAAGATCTGGCAAGCGCTTAAAGGCATCCCCAAAGCCACCATGAGCCTGTTCGGAGGAGCGCGCTGAGCGGGTGAAGGCTTCGCATGGCCGTTGTCTTCGTGGTTGCTTCTTCAGTGATCTGGAACGTCGGTGCTGCAAGCCCGGAGAGCAGGATCTCACATGATCTACTTGTAACTGCCCTGTAGTTTTCGCCCTAACCCAGTCTGACTTTTCTCATGTTGCGAACTGCATGTAGCCGGCCCGAAACCCGAAAGGCCGTGTCGCATCGTAGATCCATCACAAGAGCTCAGTCTGACCAAGAGGTGGAACCTTGTTCCATCTGCCCCGAAGCTTCTGACCCAACTTCGGGCCCGGAACCAGTCAGACTGCGTAATGCCCACGTCTGTGGAAGGCGGGTGTGGAGGAGGCGAGGAAGAAACGGAAGATGGAGGCCTGTGTGCTCGTCATCTTGTGATTTCTGTTTGATCACTTCCGCAAACTCTTTCTTGGTGTCTGTGATTTCGTACTTGCAGTTTTAGAGGCTTGTGGCTGCAACAGGCAGGACTGCCAGCTTGGGCTGCTGAGGCTAGGTGTTGGATGGCCACGCTGGCACTGGGGGATTGATTGCTGGCAGTTTGACCAAAAGCACAAAACGTGAGGTCCGAAAGAGGCCAGGACAGGTTGTCAAAGGGCCTCAAACCTCTGCACAGATGCCAAACTTCTTGAGGGTCCCGACGGCCACAGGGTTCCCGAGTAAGCTTGCACAGTAAACAAACCGTGGGTGTTTCAGCTTCAGTTCTGTTGTCCCGTTTGCTTCCGCTCTGCTTTGCCAGGAAGTCAAAAGGCAGAAGGAGGAAGCGGCCGAGAGAGCCAAGAAGTCGTCCAAGGCCCCGACTTCTATCCTGGTGAGGGCCAACTTCCTTGTGAAGACTGGGATTGACTTGACAGTGCAAACAAAGGCTTGAAGTAAGAACACCCAGCAGGAAGTGGGAAGTGCATGAGGTCATGAGGTTGTGTCTTGAGGCTCTTTCTCTGGTTTCATTGCGTTTTGCTTCAGGCCTCGTCCTGGCAGCGTTCTATTTTGTTCAAATAGTCTTTTCTGGAGTGGGGTGAACACCCGCAGGCGCAGGCCGATGACATCCTGGAAAGTCTATATGGAGGGCTACCACCGCCCGATCCGGAAAAGGCCATTGGCCATTGAGAAGCAGACCAGGGATTCTCGTATCGGAGAATACCTGAAGGAAGGCCATTGATTGATTTTTCAAGTACAGAAGTAGTGATACTTTTAACTTTTGTTCGTAATAACAGGAGGAGTAACACCAACTAACAACACGACTTGTAACAGTAATGAGATTGAAAGGGTCAATTTGGAAGCCCCCCCCCCATAGGAACCGCTGGGTTTCTTCAGCAGGTTGCAACAGGCTTCAGGGTGCGGCTTTACTTGCTTGAGGGTTTGCCACTCTAGTGGCTGCTTACTGGCCAACCTGTTGGCTGGTAGGTATGAAGTTTGTTGCCAAAGCTGTGATGGCAGTTTCACGCACATGTTGGTTGATTGTCTGATAATTGAAGCAGGAATTCAGGTGAGAGCCAGAATCATATCGTGAGGGGGAAGGGCAATGTCATCACTCAGGTTATTGCAGAAACCCTGACGGAACTGGCTTGTATGGGATCTTGCTTCAGCTTTGAATGCCGAGTTCAGGGCTGACTTTCGCCCGTACCGAGCTTGAGAAGCGAAGGCCACACGCTAAACTGCTAGGCCCCACACCCTAAACCCAGCGCTTTCGTCAGGATCAAGCCATGGCGCAACGAGTAAAGGAGTGTGGACCTCAGAAGTCCCGGAAGCAACTCCAATTCCAGGATTTTTGGCATGCGTATGCAAAGGAGCCTGTGGGATGTGTGAGAGTCTCCTGGCGTGTTTACATGAATCTCAAGAGCTAAAGCTTTGCACTGGCTGAGCACGTCATGTGAGGAAGATTGGGTGCCTTCACACAGAGATCCGTGATGTTGAGGGTCATTTGTCCCGTGCCCCAAGCACATTTAGTCTGACTCTCGTTGCACAAAAACAGCCATCAAAGCCATTGACCTCCGACTTCTACCAGGCAATGCCAAACCTGCAACGGTGAATTGGAAGACAGCTCCGCATGCTCTGCTAAGGAAAGGGTCAGAGAGAAGTCATCAATCCTACGAAGAGGTTTAGGCTCTCTAAGGTCTGGGGTTCAAGCTTGAGAGTGGAAAGATTGACGGCTTGGCTTTAGAGGGGATGGTTGAATGCTTCTTGGTTTCTTGACGTGAGGTTGTTGGAATGGTGACAGGTCGGAAATCGCGTAGCGCTATCCCACAGAAAACCTTCATATTCATGGCTCTGAAATGAGCTGCTAGCAGCCTGGGCGCCGCGGTCGCTGAGGCAAGCGACCTGGAAGCAGCACCGGTTCCCGCCTTTGCCGGACGAAGCCTCAGGGCTCTTGGGAGTCTTCTGGATGTAGGGTTCGGGCAATTGATGAAGGCTGTCCCGTCAAAAAAGGGTGAAAGTGCCCATGTCGTTATAGATCGCAAGGTTTCGCTGTTTCCCGCTTTCGCAGCGGAGAAGCATTGAGGTTTCAGGTCCGAAGCTCCCAGGCCATGTCCCCCAAGTCGGACCTGCCGCCACCCAGAGCCAAAGCAAGACCTGCTTCCCCGAGTCCCTCTTGTAGCAACCTTGGCTGCCCGAGGTGGAAGATCCGGCGAAGGTCATCTTTTTGGATGTCGACGGAGTGTGGCAGCCTCGGGTGGTGTGTTTCCATCGAAGCCATCGGGCTCAAGGGCGTCTTTCTTGCTGTAGGAAGCGAAGAAACGGGGGCACATCGCAGTACGCCGAACCCTGAAGCCCAGATCCCTCAAAGTTCTCTCCGTCTGATTGAGGTTGCGGCCTCTGACTGCCGGTGGCTTTAGATCCATGATGGCCCTGAGCTGAGATGCAGGCTTTTCGGTTGGCGGCCCCTGGGCTACTTAAAGTCTTAGCACAGCATCGATGGTCCGTAATGCCAGCTCGTCAGCGTGTGGAAATGGATCCTGCCCATCGCAAGTTTCCGTCAGTGCTTTGACGCGAACGACACTGTATCACGCCGACTTGAACCCATGGATCCTCGCCTGGTTTGTGCGAGTTGTGAGAGCGTAACCCCATCTAAACCCAAAGTACTCGTCAGATTCGAAATGCCCTCACAAACCTCCCCCTTTCGCTTTCACGGGCAAAGGCTCTGCTTCAATTTCCTGGGTTCCCGAGATCCCCACACCCATCCGACACCCCAAACCCCCAATAGGATGATTGCTGAAGTTGCGCTGTGAGGTTTTCGGGTAGCCTTGGATCTCGAGTAGTGTAGGCGGGAGGGAGCATGTCTCAGGGCATGTTCAGAGACTGAGTTCTGTCTACTCCTGTCCTGCCAACCCCCTTGTAGATCCTTCAAAGCTCACAGCCTGCCCAGGTGGACGGAGAGTGGGCACTCCGGGCTGAGACCGCCGACTTCATTTCCGGGGCCTTGTGCGGGCCTTGGAAGCTTTCGTTAGCTTTAGGGTTTAGGGTTTTAGGTGCGCATGCTTGCAAGAGTCCTGGATGCAAAAGGTGCGCATGCTGTAACACGCAGCAGCGCAGCGACGGTGTTTGTGTCTATGAAACTTATGTGATTCGTGGTTAACCAGCGACAACAATGAGGCCATCCATGCTGGTGTTTCAAGTAGGACAGGGCAACAAGAGCCACAACAACGACAGCAACAACAACAAAAACATGGAATAACGAAGATAAGAGAGTTAATTCGCAGAGCAGTCGTAGCTGCAAGGTGAATGCAGCAGTGATTGCACTCGTGACAGCGCCGGAAACTCCGGAGCCCGTTTTAGGCAGGCGCGTGGCCAAAAGAACCCAAATCAGAACCCCACCGATGTGTGCGCTCCAAGGCTTTCTCTGCGACACATCGTGGAGAGCACGGGGGCCATCATTGCACTTTGATCGCAGTAGAACGGACTCAGCGGAGGCATCGGCCTTGAGGACGAGAGACCCACATGGTGCCGAAAGGCAGCAAGTTTGTTCAGCTTCGTTGACCGGGCCCTAAACCATCCTAAATCCTTCGTCTCGGGCCATCAGGGGGCCGGGTTCGCCGGCCTGAAAAGGGGTGCCCAACGAACAGGGCACTGTAGCGGCCTTATTTTCGAGTGAACTCTTCGACACTCTGTGTAATGGGTTCTTGATGTTTCTTCAACTGGCTGGAGTCCCACAGCTGAGCAGCAATACCAAGTACCGGAACATGGCAACAGCAGAGCAAAGAAGATATGGCGGTGAGACGTGGAGATAGTCGTACAACAATTATCGACAGTAGCGGAACATGAAACTAGTAGCAAGTGTTGCGAGACAAACCGTGAAATTCACAAACCTGCTAAGAAATTCGGGTAATGTGGCCGCAAACCTACTCAAAGCCAGCCTCAGGTCCTGTCGTCCGAGTGGCGCCGAGATGCACCCATGCGTGGCTAGGTCGCAGGGAACTCTGGGAGCACGTCCCTGTAAGGGACAGGAGCTTTGTAACGCAGACGGGTGGTAGAGAATTTCTGACATCGGGGAACCCCGGCCGTAATAAAGACCTGAAAGAGTAGATGCGCGCTGCTAAACATTTCACACGCACTGATATCCTTATCTACACGCATAAAACCTAGGCGTATATGCATGCGTATATGCCTATGTACAGGCGTGTATGTATATGTATGCATATATATATATATATATGTATGTATGTATGTATGTATGTATGTATGTATGTAGGTAGGTTACATATACATATGCATTTTCTGTTTATCCTGTTTGTCATATATATATATATATATGTATGTATGTATGTATATATATATATATTTATTCATACGTATACATAGGCACGATTACCGTTATTGCACTTTATATTCCAAATCTTGTATCTACGACATTATCCTGTATATACAATACTTACATACATACGAAAACATATGTATGTTGATGGGGTGTATGTATATATATGTATGTATGTATGTATGTATGTATGTATGTATGTGTGTATGTATGTATGTATGTATACATATTTATGTTTATTTATCTATACATATTCTTTTGTATATCATGTACACACACTTGCACACGTGCCGTGCATCTGCACACTCACCACCATGCTGGACAGGTGTATGGGTTGCGTTGCAAACTTCCCTGTCTCGCCAAGGGTTGGAAGCTTGCGTCCAGGGTTCCGGATTTGCGCGATGACAGCTTCGAGGTTTGGGCTTTAGTCGAACCTCGCTCTGAAGTTCTGGCAGCCTGGAAGCCACAGAAGAAACCGGCATTCAACAGGTCCACAACACGATGATCACGATGACCCAACCCCCAAAGTCCTACCCCCACCTTTCTAAACTCCACATCTCCAGTGTCTGAGCCCACTCCATCAGCTGCTCAACTCTCCAACCCAAGAGTCGCAACAATAAGAAGGCCGCATACGACTCCGAGCCCGCATCGCCCCATTTCCAAACCAGCGACTCGGCTTTGACTCGACTCGCCAAGCCCAGGTGAAGGGGTCGACAATATCTTAACCGAGTACGAGATGCGTCCCTGCAGAGACCTCGGAGCCTTCTTTGGAAGGGCTCAGGGTTGAGGTGCAAGTTGGGGTGTGGCAGTTTTTTTTTTGACTTGGCCATGAGTTTCACATAGTGGAGGCATGGCGAGGCAGGTTTCTGTGTGCATTCGTGTCATCTTGGTCTAGGGAACACCGGCGCTGGAGCCCCATGAATGCATAAAAGGTAGCTCACTTTGGATCTTTCTTGCCTTACATATCGTTGCGCCAGCGTCATCTCACAACCCACTGTTTTGAAGAAAGTGTTCCTGGATCGTCCAAGTCTGACTGACATCGTGGAGAATGGTACCATGCTGCATGTATCAGGTGGTCTTGCTTGCATTGATCTCCTTCAAAAACGAAATCCTAGGCTTCGCTACTGCCTGAGCCCCTCAGCCGTTGAGGTGCGACATGGACCCCGACCGATCTTCAGCGGGACATGGGCACCGAGAACCCATTCAAGGCTGACTTGGTGCTTTTGGGCTCGGATATTGGGTCTCCGGGTATAGCATCGAGAAGTTGGGACGTAGCTTTGATGGATGATGGATGTTGCATTATATGTTCAGGGTTAAGGATTTGGCGGGGTGCAGTGGCCCCAACTGCACAGGATGCCGACAGCCGTGACTACGTGTGCTATCTTCACCCCTCAAGCTGCGGGGTGGAATGTTGCTGCCAGATATTCTCGATCTATATACTTCAATGCATCAGCTAAACCACAGTGTCTCGAACACCTTGGCTACCCTCGGGACTGGATGGGCTTAGAACAACTGATTGCTCAAAAAGGGCTGCTCGTCAAAGGCTAGGAACAAGCACCGCGCGTTTGTCCGGAAAGCCATGGCACCTGCCCTCCTCGGTCTTGGTCTGCTGCTGTTGACCGCCGGAGGGAAGGACGTGCACAGGGTTTCAGGGTTTCAGCACATGGGTAGTTCTCTAAATTAGGGTCCCTTATGGGGTCCTTTTTATAAGGGTGCCGTACTATATTGGGGACCTAGAAAGGGACCCTAATTTGGAAAACTACCCACATACATTTGCCAGGGCTTTCCTTGCATCCCTTTTGGAGGGTTGAATATATGTTTGTAGTTTGCTCGCAGACTCTCGCAGCCTGTCCGGGTTCGCGTTTTCCGACCATACCGAAAGGATAGGGAGTTCTTGGCCGCAGGAACTTATCAGATAGTAACACACTATCACACCGAGCCCCTGTCCAACATCAGGGTGCCCACAAGCAAGGGGTGGAGCCCCTGAGACTGAGCCCAACAAAAGATAAAGGGCCGGAGAGAGACCGAGCCGTCTTCCCACACCCAAATCCCCGAGGAAAGGTGCAGGGAACACTGAGGCAAACCTCGAGCCATCAGTCCTAATCCCGTCTTGCAGTATATTGCTTGGCCCCAGCCCAAGAGGCAGCCATCGACCCAGGTTATGACCTAGCACTTCGTACTCCAAAATCCTTCATCCAGCAGCTGGCATGAGGAGCATCAGGACTTCACACAAGGCCCCAAGACTTTCTGTGCGGGCCCCGGAAATCGTGGCTCTTGGCAGAAGCGGCCGTCACTTCCTTGTTGATGTTCTGCGAGCTTCTCCCAGCAGTCGTCGAAGGTATCGAGCCCTAAACCCAAAACCCAAAACCCAAAGCCCTAAGCCCTAAACCCTAAACCCTATGTAGCAAACTCGGGACCATCTTGCCATGCCAGCCTTGTGCGAGTGTGTGAGTCGAAACCCTAAGCCATTGTGCAGGTGATGACAGCCCTTCCCGAACCGGCTTCCTGCCGGCAGGGCGAGGCGCGCATGTTGGCACAGCTTTGTTGCAGGGTTGGGTGATTCGGACATTTGGGCCGGTGTGCAGGAAGCTCTTGTGGGGTCTTTCCGCGTGAAGCTTCGCCTGAATGGCCCGAGCATCCTTGATTCGTCCCTGTTTTGTGGAGAGTTGGCTACGGGATCCACTGCTTCCTTTCCCAGGGGGCTCCCCCACATGTTTCCGAGTCGCGTTGCGCGGCTCAGATGTGAGGAGTAGCCAAGAACCCATGACCTAAGCCGTGTTGTGTCACTTCGAACCCTGAGCCCCAGCTGAGCCGGCATCCACTTTGGCCGAGTCGGAGCTCGTTGCTGTCTCTCTGTCTCATGGATCCTGCTCGCTATCTTTGGATAGGAGCTGACTCTGAGGTCAAGGGCATACCAGGTGCCACAGACTTTCTTCCGAATGTCTGTGCTGCCATAAGAATGGTCTTGACTCACTTATCCACCGCCCAGTCCGAGTATGGAATGCGAGCCACCAACCACAACACCCAAAGCCCATTCCAGGCGCGCAGTACTTTTATTGGCTGGCGGACACGCGCCGCAACGATTCCGCACCCTTGATTCTGTGGTGCTTTGGCTTGAAGCTGACTCCGGGGTCATGTGCTGTGTGCGGTCTTTTAGGTGTAGGGCTCCAAGGCTCTTCGGTGTCGGGACTTGGGCTCGGAGATTCCTTTCCACAGCGACAAGCAGGTCATCGTAGCAGCGTTTCCTGGAGGGCTTCCGTGTGTTTGTTGGATATCCTTCCGCATAGTGGACAGCAGAGGAGATGCTGTGGAAGACCAGGCCCAAGGCCGTCGCAGAAAGCCGAAAAAGCGAAACCGTGAGCTCTGAACCAGTTGACAAGTTGAGGGAAAGAGACCTCAGCTGATCGGGGGGGGTGAGCAATACGCCAAAGGACTACCTGTGTAGTATATTATACCCTTACTTCTGGCAAGCCTTAGAGACTTTTAGATTCTGCTTATCATTGAACGTATCATCCTCAGATCGCCCGTAGCTTCACGAGGATGACTGGCGGGCCTGGCTGCTCCTCGATCCTGGCGATGCTGACCGAGAATGGCCCCTGCTTGATTGACAAGGCTCGTTGCGGGTTTTTGGGTCTAGGGACATCATTCTTTGGTTTTGTGGCACCCTGTGCTGACAAGATCGTGCAGGGACCCCGGTACAAGGCAACACCCCCGTGATTTTCCAGGAGCAAGCCCGAGGTGATCGTCGTGAGGGCTCCTAGTTCAGAATCCGCAGCACCCTAAACCCTAAACTCGAAACCCTAATCGACATTTTCTGGATTTTCTGGGGTCTTCGGAGTGTTTGGGGTCTCCGAGTTCTGGCCTGTTGGCCTCCGATGACTCGGATGGTTATGATTTAGAAGCGTCAATGCCCAGTCTTGTGGAGGAAGGAGAGAGTTCTGGAAAGATGCAAGGCCGAGGTTTCATAAGGGCTTCAGAGGCCTTCAGGATCTTGCAGTACATCTGCGCCCAAAACTTGATGTAGCTATGTATGAGGCAGAGGTCGGACCCCGCCGATCCCTCCACGCTCGTAAGCTGACATAGCGTTTTCTTGCCCGGGGCTGCTTCCTCGGGTTGCTTCTTTCGTGACCTCACGACTGCATGCAAGGGCAATGCGTCGGAGAAATGGAGGATGAGGCGGAACCCATGGAGCTGGACTGCAGGGCAGAGGGAATGTAGACCAAGGAGCAACTCATAGCACCGTCAGGCTTCAGGCCTAAACCCAGGAGACCGAAATCCTAGAACCCCGCCCTGAACCGTCGCACCCCAAGTGCCAAGCTTTCCCAAATCGTGTGGATGTCGGGCTCGTGGCTCCATCTGTTGTGTTGCGGGGTTTATGGTTTCTGTGTAGGGTTTCAACTCACCATTTCCCGTGCCAGAGACCTTCGTGACAGCTTGGAAAGATGGGCTCTGCTTGGTAGAAGCATGCATGTGTATGCCTGGGCAACAGAGTCTTTACAGATCGTTGTCTCAGAAGCTTAGCCCTTAACTCCCAGCCCTTGCGTTGCGGGCATGGGCCTTGCCAGGCGGGAGGCAAGAACCCGAAACCTGGAACTTTTCAAAGCCGTGAAATCTATAACTCCAGCGCTCTAAGCCCTAGAAGCAGAAGGCTACTGTAGAGCCCCAAACCCTCAGCCCTACACCGGAGATCTCATGTTTCGGATTCTGGCAGGACCGAAGCTGGGACCGTACTCTGGGTCGATCAGCCTGGAGAGGTGTGGGCCCAGGGGCTCACCTTGTTTTAACCCTGTAAGGGGATTTCCCAAAATAGGGGACCCTGATATAGTACCCAAAATAGTAGGATCCTTATCATAGGGACCCTAAAGTAAGGTAAGGGGTGCGGGGCGAAGCGAGCCGGACACAACAACGGTGGTAAGTAAGGCAAGATAGTGCTGTGCTGGCAGGTTGGGTTCTCCGTCGGAGCGGAGAGCGATGACGAGCTGGAGGTGTCAGAACGGATGCTGGTGTTCATGCTGGCCTTCTACGAACGGTACCCATCCTTGCTGAAAGCGCCGCTGTTTCTTAGCCGCACAATTTGGAGGAAGCATGTGGTCGCATCGCTGCCATGCCAAGGGACTGCCCTGCCTGTGGAAATCGCCTGTTGTTTTTGGCACTGATCGAAGCGCAGTGCAGGTTCTTGGCAGGTGAATCCTACGCAGGCCGGGGGAGACTGGAAATCTCAAGGGTAGCCTGGCAGTCAAGGTCTGAGATTTCAGAGGTTGCGGGTGTCTTCCTTGACTTGGATCCGTACGGGTTCGAGCACCAGTGCTCCGGGATGGATTTCTGTTTAGCAAGTGGTGGGATGGGATGACTTTCTGCTTCTCACAACTGTCCCTTGAAACAGGCCACTATGTCCCCGCAGTGGCGACAGAGCTGCTTGCCGCGTGGGACCGAGGTGCGCGCCTGGCGAAGGCAGGTCCCTTGGAAAAGGATTCGCCATCGGTCGAACGAAGCACCAGGGCTCAGGAACACTTTCTAAACTCTCGGGTATGGCATACCAGGCTTCCAGCCTTTTTGGTCAGCTGCAGGTGCGGGGCCTCGCTCTGGGGAATGCGCTGGTGAGCCCGGCTGCGTGTCTGTCCTGCGAAATATGCACATCGGGATAGTTCTCCAGTGGCTCGCCTCAGGCCGAGAGATCCAGGCAACTCCAGGTTTAGAGTTTGGATGGGAAAATATAGGGATCCCTTCTCGGAACCCCCAGATGTGCTCAAGAGGGCCCTGAATCCCAGGCAGTTCGCCTCCCGGCCGCTCATGGCCTTCACCGGCGGCAAGCAGGACATCAAACCTTATATGGCCCCAACAGCAATCGCTTGCGACTACTGTCCGAACCCTTGTGCGCTGAGGCAGGAATATCTTGCAAAGTGTTGAAGATGCAACTCAAGCGGTGTGTCTCGGGCATATCACGCAGAGCATTGCCCAACATCAGCCCGAGAACCTCGTCAGAATCCGTCAGAATCAGCCTGCGACCTGCCTGGGATAGTTACCGGCGTGTGTCAAGGGAAACCCGACTGCGAGTGTCGAAAGCCCTCAAACTCTATGCCCCAAGCCTAAACCACCAGAGTCCAAAACCACCAAAGTCTGGTTAGGTAGTATGGGTTGGGGTTGAAAGGTGCAACAAAAACTCTAGGAGGGAGGATCTGTGGGCGGAGTGGTCAACCAGGAGGCGGGCAATTCCTGCAAGGGTGATCCGCAGAAAGAAACAATTGTCACCACTGATTGTCTGCAGCAAGGGTTGTGTGCACAGATATGCGCTACGATGTGCGCGTGTGTAGATACATATGGATCCACAAAAATAGTGTCAGTAGAAGATGTTGCAGCAAAACTTCTTTGGAGTGGTCGATTCAGGAAAACAGGCACAGCAGGCCGATTTGATACAGGGATTGCTTGTAAGAATCAGAATCGCAACAAGCATTAAAGGGCGACGGAAGGATGGAGACAATGAGCCTGGGAGGCAGATGTTGTAGACAATCGCTGCAGTGTGCAGGTTTCCTGCAGATTATATATGTATGCGCTGCTTCGTTTAGGAGGGTCGCAGATGAATTTCAAAAAAATCTTATGGTTCTACGCCGTTGAGCTCATCTCAAGACTACAGCAAGCCGTAGCGGTGATGCAGAAGGTCTTTGCATCTATGGAGGCTGGCTTGCCGGGATGCTTGGATGGCAAACCCCAAAGAGTTGGTCGTAGGTCCCGAGCTGGGAACCTTCCAAGACGAGCGCCTCAAACACTGTTTCTGACTTCAAGTGAAGACCCCGAAACCCCTCGGCCAGTGCATCGCGACGTCACCAAACGTGCAACTATGAGCATGACCACTTAAATTTCAATTCCCACATCTATGCTTTTGTTGTCATAGGATCGCTGAACTGGCCGAGGATGCCTCGATAGCATCCTCCGCTGCCGGCGTGCTCCTGGCGCCCAAATCTCGCCTTCGCCCCCTGGCTTGCAAGCGGGTCTGTTGCCGGGATGCACTGATTTGCTTTCTTTTGAAGGCTGGGCTGTGAATTGAGTTGGATATTGCGCAGGACTGTTCTGGAGTTGTTTGTATGGCTTGGCAGGATATGGTGGGGAGTGTGTTTCTATGTCCAAGAGAAAGAGGTCAAGGTGAAACAGGACGAAGATGGTTCTGCGATGAGAACGACCATTCGTCTGAGACTGCCTAACATCTTGCTCCTCTGCTCCGCCTGCATACCCTCTCGTAACAGAACATTGGCCCCGAAACCCTCAATCCCAGAGAGTAAACCCAATCCGTAGACCCCAGCTCTTGGCAAAGCCGTGTTGTTGCAAACCTTTAAGCTTTTTCGCTTTCGCAGATGCCCAGCGTCCGCACTTCGTCAAAGACACCAGGAACAAGCTCGGCCCAATAGCGAGTGAATAGCGCAGGTGCTACCGTGTTCTCGTTTGAACTGACTCAGGTGTGTCAGGGCCTTTCACGTGTGCCTGACCACGGCCACTTGGCTCATCTGCAGTTTGTCGGCATTGCCGTATCGACCGGTTTCTTGTTGTGGTGTCAGACATTAAAGCGTCAAGGAGGCTCCAATGACCCATGGGCAGGGTAATGATGCTACTAATTGGCATGCTGGCAGTGCTCCTGATAAGTCTTATGTCCATCCTTATTGAGATGGTTTGCACGAGCATGTTTCACCTCATCAATCCTGCCAAGTCTGCCACACTCCTTTCAGGAGTTACTTCCCGAAATGCGGTGTGGACGCAACGTCTACGATGTGCGGGAGGCTTGGTGGTTCGGCAGTGCTGACACATTCAGCACCTGTCTGTGCTGACGCTGTAGCAGAGTCGATTCGTTTCCTGGTTTCAACACAGGTACCAATCTGCAAGCCCTAAGACAGGTGTGCCACGAACGGAACGTGGTGGACTGCTTCGACTTCTCAGCTCCGCAAGCCTTCCTCAACGATGCACAGGCCCGTCTCACTCTCACTCCTGGCATGTGTCGGTCCGTCGGACGAGCCGTGGGGTTGTTCCAGGTCAGTTTCCTGGAAATATTCTGTACATCTGGAGCTCAACCCAAAGCGTTTGCACCAGGTGCAGAAGGCTTTGGGGGTTCCGGTCGGCCTGGCTTGGCAACCATGCAACTTGCAGGTGGATTCTGCGCACCTTGCATGAGCAAAATTTAATGTGCTCTTTCAATGCAGCTTCTGGCTGTGACAATCGACGTGCATGTACGTTGCACTGCGATTTTTCACGAATCCTCGGCAGAAGCCTGGAGCTAAACCCCAAGCCGTAGACACCGAGGTTCGTGCGCAGTGGTGACTATATGAGCTCCACTGATGGGCTGGTGGCGGAGCTTCTGGAGCGCGGTGTTCCGGTGCTGGCCTACTCCGGGGACCCGGGCTTTCATGCGTTTTGCATGGCGGCTGTTCCAGCCTGAATCTGCTTGTGGGATCAAGACTGTGAGGGCTGGGGAAAGGTCAGGCACCGTATGACACAGAGGATTGAACTGGGTTTTGCTTCGACAGAGCTCCCGGAGCCCGGAGCTTTTTCTTGATTTCTCTTGTTTGGGTGTTCCCTGCCTCTTGTAGGAGTTGTTGAGGCTTTGAGATTCCTTGGCGTGTTGTTCCGAACTTTGTTGGGTCTCCGATCGATGCACCCCGGCGACAAAGCTTCCACACAGCTGTGCTCGGAAGGGCAGGGTGGGGTAGGGTAGCAAATCCACCCTAGACCGAAACCCGAAACACCAACGCAGGACACAGATCTCATGGTTGACTGGCTGGGAACGAAGGGCTGGATGGAGAAGCTGGCCTGGCGTGGCATGCCCACTTGGTCTTACCACTAGCATCAGCCTTCTATCACAAAGGCGGTTGGCTTCAAGCACCGATCAACACTCCAACTGTGCGGCTTGATTGCTGCTGCTGCTGCTGCTGCTGCTGCTGCTGCGACTCCTGCAAGGCCTGCAACGATGACCACTACCAAATGAGCTAGAGGCTATGTTCGTGGTTGCAGTCGTCACCATAACTAGAACCAGAACAACATCATGATCGGCGTGGTGGTAGTGATCCCAAAAGTTCGAAGGACGACAGGAGGGGCTTGCCATCGAACGCGAGAGTTTTCCTTTTCGTGTAGCAATGTGCCAAAGGAACCTGGAGCCCAGTCTTATGCCTCGCTTCGTCTCCACTTCCACGTGCAGAGAACCCAAACTCCAGTTTGTCGCTCTTTGTGACATCCACACCTAGTGGATCATATGATGATCTGTTTTCGAGTGAGGTGGGCAGTCGGACTGGGTCGCCGCCCCGCTGCGGACCTTCCATGTACATAACAAATCGGCGGGGCGGGAGAAGTCCTACGGCGGCTTTACGCTGCCCGGATGACGCTGATTCGTTCAGGGTGCTGACTCAACATATGATACAAGTGTGCATTCTTTGTGCAGTCTCGTGTTTAGCTCGGTTCCAAGCTGTGGTAGCCTCGGCGTCGTACCGGTGAAGCCTGTCTTGCAAGGGCAGGCAAAAAGCCAGCACATCGTCGGCATCAGTGGTCGTTTGCGGGCGACAAGACAGTATCGTCAGTCGGCGGTTCTTTCAGGCATGCGGGCGACGAGCCAGCATCACCAGCATCAGCTGTCGGAGCTCGTTCACACTTTGCCAATGAAGAAGCAGCATCATCAGCATCATTTCTCGCAGCTGTTCATGCTTGCAGGCGCAGCAGCAGCATCATTGGTCGGTGGTTCTCAAGTTCGCGGGCCGAAGGAACAGCATCACCAAGCTTATCGTCAGCCTCCGCGGTTGGAGCAAGAAGTTTGCGGACGAATTTGCGGACGAAGGAGCAGCATCATCAGCATCAGTGGCCGGAGCTTTTACAGTATAGCAGCGAAAGAGGCAGCATCATGAGCATCAGCGGTCAAAGTGTGTTCGCGACAGACCAGCATCAGATCTTCCATAATTTGAGGGCGAAGCGGCAGCATCATCAACATCAGCAGTCGCATCTTTTCAAGTTCTCGCAGACAGAGCTAGTTGGCAGTCCAGTCGGAGTGTTCAAACTTTGCGGGCAAAGAGGCAATATCATCAGCCTCAGCGCTCGGAGCTTTTTGGGGCTTGCGGGCGAAGGCTTCTCATTGCGAAGAGGCAGCAGCAGCATCATCGGCATCAGTTCTCGTAGCTTGGGGGCGAAGGGCAGAATCATCAGCGTCAGGAAGGGCCGGCATCATTCGCATCTGCATCAGCGTCGTTCAGGGGCGGCTTGCCTGTATGTCGCGACTTCGGTTCAGCAGACATGCAGGTGTCGCCGCATCAGGGGCAGGCCAAGTCGCATACGTTACCTTGTTCTTGAAAATCCCTTCACGGGGTGGCTGCGTGTGGCTGATCGGTTTCCCGGAGTTGGCCCGAGACTAAGGTTCCTTCAGGTCTTCGAGTCGGGTCACCTGGTCCCCAAGGATCAGCCGGAGGTCGGGTCCTGGGGCTCCCTGCATGTTCAATGCTGCTGCCCTGCCAGGTGGCCCTGCTGATGCTCCGGCGATTTGTGTCCTTGCACTCTGACTGGGCAGCTGCGCCGCCCACAGCGCTGCAGTCCGGCCCCAAAGGTTTGGGCCTGAGGACGCAGTCTCCGGGAGCCACGCAGGCCCAGGCGGGCCCGGCGTTTTGGGCTGGGCTCTCGGCGCTCTTGGGAGCCTTTTGCCTGCTATGGACTTTGCGCCTCTGGAAGTGGGAAGAGCCCGAAGGGCCATACTCCCTGATGACATAGTCCTTAGTCGAGCCCGAGAAGAAGCACGAGGGCGCTATGAAGAAGCTCTGAGATTTTTGCTGGGAGGGTTGGGGGCCATTGCCCGAAACAGCTTGCTGTGGTTGAGGCCTGGCGTTTGTTCAGTTTGAGGGTGTGCAGGAAAGCAAGCTATGACTATGACTCTGATAAGCCAGAGCCCTGCAGGGCCTTGAATCGATGTGCACCAACAGAGCACCTTATGGAAAGATAGTCTTTCAGTCTCAACATGCCCATGCAAGTAGGGTTCATGTAGTAGAGCTTGGGAAGGGGTTGGGCTTGCGAGGCGTTCACCGAACGCCGTGCTCGGGAGATCAGCCAGTGGTTGAGCCGGGGGCCTTGACGGCGAAAGTTGACATGATTCGGGTTCTTGATCGCGAGGTCGAACGGCTTTGAAATGAAAGGCATCCATCATGGTGGTGGTGGTGGTGGTGGTGGTGGTGGTAGTGGTGGTGGTGGTGGTGCAGTGATGAATGCTACTGCTAACAGTTCAATCACAATTTCCATCAATACCAGCAATGCAAGAAGGATTGTTATTAGTGCTGCATCAATAGCAGTCGTGGCAGGGATGGGACCTCGCTGGTGATAAGCCTTAAATCCTCCTCAGACACCTCGCCCGGATGGCCCAAGTTGTAACAGCTGAAATCCTGAACCCTCAAACCTAAACCCCAAGGCTTAAAATTCTAAATCTGAAGCCACCCTCGATCCTGAGCCCCGAAGAATTTCGGCTCCTGGGCTAAGATATTGCAGCGATTTTCAGCAGGAGTCCGGTAAATTCCAAGTTGCAGGATGTTGCAGGTTAAAGCACCGGTCTCATGTCTCGGAGATCAAAAGTGGCCGGAGCGTGATGGGCACAGGCAACCACTTCCGTGAAGGCCCAAGTACGTATGAATCATATACTCTTGCCTACACAACTACTGTACTGATAATAGAAAGCACTCGCGCCCCTGAGAATGTTTGAAAGTGTTTGCGCTGGCCGTCTTAGCAAACCGGCCGAGGTAACAACCCCCAGGTCAAGCAGTGGGTGCGGCGCTCAAGTTTTGAACCAGAGGGATTCAGGGCTGAGGTCTCGATTGTCGTGTCCTGAATCAGCTTTGTGGGAGGCTGTTGCTTTGGGCGTGTCTTTGACTCTGCCGTTCGAGTCTCTCCATGAGAAGTCTGCATCTCTGACCTTACCTTCACATCTTCAAGTCGCGTTCTAGTGGTGAGTCCACGCCCTGCGCTTAAACGCGCCGGGGTGGCTTTCTGCGGTGAACAGCGCGGTGACATGTCCGACAAGCTCCTGTGTGCTCGGGAACAGGTCCACCATTCTCCTTTAATCCATGAACAACGGTTTCATTTTCGGCCAGAAGACAGAGTCCAGATTTGTCTCTGCTGCTGCACTGCTGCTTGACGAAGATGGCTTGAGGTCGTCATCGACGACATCAACATGGCCGACGCAGATCTGGAGAGGGCTACTACTTTCTGCAGCTGCGGCTGCTGTTGCTCCACTGTAGTCATTACGATTCTTGCGGCTGCTGTTGCCACTGCAAATGCTACTGCTGCTTCCTCCTCTTTCTGTTTCCGCCGCCTCTACCACTACAAGAGCTATTGCTGCTTTACTACAACGGCATCTGGATCTTCAGAAGACCCCTTGTGCAGGCCACAGTAGGTGAAATGTGGAAGGAAATGTGTTAGGTTCTCATCCTCTGCATATCTGCAGCTGTTCCATCTGATCTCCCAACCCTCAGTTTTGCAAGGTGAACTCCCATGTGAACATGTGTGAATTCCACTTCCCAAGCTTGCAACCCCGCCCGATGCTTGGATGCCAGGACAGGAAGCCCGGAACCCTTCTCATGGCTCCCCGCATTGTGCCGCAGCCAGAAGCTTTCAACCTCACGAGCTTAGGGCTTGGGCTTTATAGTTACATTTAGAAAGGCGTCGGGTCGGATGTGTCGATGCTGTGAAGGGCTTTGAGACACGGGTCTCTAGGCCCTAGGCCTTCCTTCTACAGCCAGATCGCTGGGCGATTCCTGTTGCAGACAGGTGCAGACACATCGGAAGATCGGGTCGCACTCTAAGCACAGCGTGCCGCCGGAGTGTTTTTTTTGGGTTTGGGCCGCTGAACTTGCGGTTCTTCAAACGAAGCTTCATTGGAGTAGCCACCGAAATCTGAAGGCCACAAAGCGCACTCCGAGCCTGAGGCTAACTATGGACCAAGCAAAGGCGGCGGTGCGGCTGCTTCGGGGTGAGAAGTTGCCCGTGCCTCGATTTTTTGGGCGTCTCCTTGGGATGTAATATCGTATTACGTAGGGGAGGCATTCTTACGGCACGACTGAGTTCCATGGTGACGACTGTCGTTTCTGCGACGCCGCGGAAAACTCTGTTGCCTTCAGCTCATAAAGTGGTGGATCGGGCTTTGCGGATTGTGAGTAAGCCGTACATTTGAAGCCCAAGCGCCCTATACCCTGAATCCTACACCCTGCCTTCCTGCATCTGCCGACGCCTGAACACGAAGCCAAGAGATGCCAAGAGCCAACAGCAAGACCTTGCACGACAAATTTGCACACGTGTGTCTGTGTGTGTGTGCGCTTGCTCGCCTACTTTGGCGGCGATGATGATCGTCATGATGGTGATCCGAGATCAACTGCCCTTTCATGATTAACGCTTCTTGTTAATAGAACCGTGGGTCTAGTTGTGCACGTTTACAAACCCAGACAAAGGAATTACATAGAAGGCCAAACATCTTGCGGCTGTGTAGCGGTGGTGGTGGTGGTGGTGGTGGTGGTGGTGGTAGTAGTAGTAGTAGTAGTAGTAGTAGTACAGTAGTAGTTGATGATGGTGATGATGATGTTGTTGATGATGGTGATAAGAATGATGTGGTCGCCGTCAATGTCATTCGTACACTTCTTTCGGCATTGCAGTGGTGACTTTTATTGCATCGTTGTCTTTGCGACTGTATCGTGACAAGCTGCTTCAAGTACCAAAAACCAGCAAGTCTGCAACAACTACCACCACCTCCTTATTCTTCTGTTTTCAGATGTTTTCATTATGATCAGCTGTCCTATCGACAGCAACCTTACGGCGAAAGTGTGGAAACGTTGCCTGGGCCGAGGCCACCGCAAGTTCTGCCGGTGCAACCGCAGGTCGAGCTCATCGGCTGAGCCAGGCAGGCGGGGAGTCTTTCTGTCGTGAAGGAGTGCCTGTAAACCAACAGTTATCACTTGGGTAGTTGTCAACATTATGGTCCCTTTTGGGGTACCCTAAATAATAGGTGACGTATTATAATAAGGACCTAAAAAGGGACCATGATTTTGACAATCACCCACTTTCACCGGTGTCAGGACAGTCATCATTGCTGTCATTATCGCGGCAGTTTGAGTCTCGATCCTGAAGAGCCCATAAGCCCATAGACCTGCCGCCTCGCAAGACATGGCTACCCGACAGCGTGATGTCATCCAACTCGTCTCCTCCGAGTGCAACTCCTTCGCCGAGCGCTTCTTCTCGGAGCATCGCCGCTTCTTCGAAGACCTTGCCAGTGGTGAGGCCGGAGCTGGAGAGCAGAAGGCTGAATGGTATGAGATCTACAAGAGGTTCGAGGCAGAGTCAGAGTTGACCATGCAGAATGCTTTAATGCTTTGGGGTGCTGTGCAAGCCAAAACCTTTGAGCGAGAGTTCATCGAGGCGGCGATGCAGTCTGATGCTCTCAATGACTACTTGTCCCTGACAGACTACCCCATGTTCATCAAGCGCATGTGGCGTGAGGTTCAAGCCAAGCGCGAAAGAGATGCTAAGATGGGCGAGGACATGGTGGCCTCACCGAAGTATCGAAAGCCTTCCAAACGGCCGATTACACCCATGGAGGACACCGTCGTTAAGGACCGCCTGTCTCAACTGGACCAACGCCTTCTGGAGATTGAGCACGAGCGCAATGCCCTGCTCCTGGAGCGCCGCCACTTGGTTGGCCGCGATGTTGAGCCGGACACGAGCGAGAGCCTCAAGCGCGAGATCAACCTTCAGCGGTATCGGGAGGAAGTTGGCTTGGACTAATGTCCTCTGAGAAGTCAGCGTTTGCATTGAAAGGGCTTTGTTTCAAGGTGCAAGAGACCTTAGGCAGTTGAGCAGTGGTATAGGAGAAGGTGCTCAAGTCAAGTCTTTGCCCCAGCAAGTCGGTGAAGCGGCTGTATGCTTCAGAGTAAGCTGGCACAGCTGCCACAAGGAATGATAGGGATCGTCAATTTGTACAGCCCTT
This sequence comes from Symbiodinium sp. CCMP2456, assembly GCA_905221635.1. Classification (NCBI taxonomy): domain Eukaryota; class Dinophyceae; order Suessiales; family Symbiodiniaceae; genus Symbiodinium; species Symbiodinium sp. CCMP2456. The sequence continues at coordinate 35,791 of CAJNDV010023313.1, forward strand.
TCCTTGAACCAGTCTTCGACCTGCATAATTCGTGCAGTATTTCATTTTGAGTGGCTTGAAGGTTTCGTTTGTCCAAGACTTCACATGCCAACCGTTCACGCAAGGCTTTGCAAATAAACAGTTGTTTTGAGGTCGCTTGTTGTACCTTGTGTTTTTCCATGATGCTGAAGGCCTTGAACCTGATAGGCCAATAGCCCGAGCAAAGCCTGTTGTGCTGTTTTCTTTGAAACCTTTGCTGTGAACCCGATCTTGAATCACAGCTACGCTTCAATGCTTGTGACATATCGCGGCAAAGTAAAAGTGGGCGCACTTGTCTGCAGCGTGTTGATGTGCATGGCCAGCGGAAATTACTGATATCCGTTTGACTAGATGGACCGATTGCTGTGCGACTTCGGCTATTGCAGTTTGATGAACTGTTTAACTGTAGAAACAAACATATTCCACACAAGGTGTTGAAGAGGTAGTGAAAGCAGCTGCATTCAGCCAAGCTTGGTGATTTGCCTTTCGCAGGGCGGATAGGGGGGGTGCTTGCAACGAGCCGCAAACTGTAAAATTTGACGTGGCTGTTACTTGGTACTCGTAGAGACAGCCATGTCGTACCTGTTGCATGGCAGATGCGGTGATCATGGTGATAGTGATAGTGCCCAAAACAGACTGCGAAGATGATGTGCGGAGACAGCCATCTATTCTAGATCAAGTAGATCGAGAATGGACCGTCGCAGCAAAAGCGCTTATGGATGGAAGCATACAGGCTTTCGCCAATGTCCACTTAGCTTGAGAACTTGTCTATTGGCAGCTGGCCTTGTTCATCTTCGCACACGCTTGCATGCTTTTGTGGCCATGGTCTCAGTAGAAATCCTGAGAGAGCTGGCATACATCCACAGCTGCAGCTCTGGTACTACTGTATGAGAACTCAGGGTCACGGGCTCTCCGAGAGCCACGGAGCGGATTTCGACAGCGTCCTCGGCAGGATGCAACTTTGCCACAGAATTCGTTTCTACATCCCGTTGAGCACCCCAAGCAGTGGATCTGAAATTCCTGATGGCCCTTGTAAGAAGCGGAGTTCGGAGCAAGTGCTGCTGTAGTGACACAAGACTCCAAAGTCAGGGAGGGTGTCTTTGTGGTAGTCACGCCAGCAGTATTTTGCGGCTTGATGGCAGGCTACTGAATTATTGCTGAGTCATATCTGTACTCAGCTGCTTCACTCTCTAAACATTGAGCATGAGCTCGCCCAACCTCTGGATTGCTAGCTCCAGTCATGCGGTAGGCTATGTAGGCGTACATGTGCCAAAGAATCCGAAACAATTCTCGGAGAAATTGAACCTGTGCTACACAAGTCCAAGGCCTGTCAAACCATGTCAAACCCAACCTACGTCGGCACAGCATTGTGCCCCATGAATGTCCTGTGATCCCTGCACCCTTTGCTCGACACTCTACTAAGAGTACCGGGCACCATATTATAGGAGCCTAGCTAAATTGGATTGCCTGCATGACATGAGGCCTGGTAGGAACTGCGCCACCTGGGTGCTACCTGCAAGCGCTGCTTGTCAGAAATGCCTCCTCAGTACTGAGACTCTCTGAGACTCTCTGAGGCTCTGCAACCCTAAACCCTAAACCCCTAAACCCTAAGCCCTAAACCCTAAACCCAAAAAGGGAGTGTTTGCCTCGACTCCGCAAACTGCAGAGGTGCCGACAGGCGCTGCGCAAAGTTGCCTAGACTTGAAGACTTCACTCTGAGCACAACTTCGAGTGTTATTTTGGGGCACTATTTCGGACTGGTCGGAGTCAATGAGGCGAAAGAACTCCAGTCCAACCCAGAGACCGGTTGCGTCGGTGTTCAAGAAAACTCCCCTGGATTGAGGTTGGTGCTTGGAACAACTCAATTCTTGTCCATGGACTCTGGTTGGTTCGAGTTTGTCCTCACCGAACCCTGTACTGAGCCTGTGCTTAGTTCTCAAACAGCGCCAATGCATAGAGAGACCACTGCACCAAGGACCAGATATTGCCATGCTTCCTGGTGGATGAAGTCGCTTTACCTGCGGCAGTCGCGAAGCTCCGTCAGGTCCGGAATAATTGCCTTTATCGATTATCGAGTGATAAGCTAGAATGCACATGGTAAGGATGAGGATGAGAGTGACGAAGACAATGATGGTGCTGATGACGACTGCAGTGGGATTGCGGCAGAGACCGCCCTGATATTCTTCTTCTATCCCGTGGTTCAGCCTGATCGACATGGGACAGCAAAACCAGCATAGGACTTTTGGCCGTAGTGTGGATCTGGGCCAGAATTTGGGCAGTTGATGCAGCTTTTCTGGGGAGTTGCTGTGGTAACCGTAGTAGCCTGGTAGCTTGAACTTCCACCCCTCCTGGCCCCCCGAGCGAAGAGATGCCTGGACATCACAACACTGAAAGGCAGTGGCCCTGATCCGCGAACCCTGGCCGACCAAGCCGACATCTCCTCCAAGGGAAGCACCAGAAGAGGACCAGCACCCTGCCCAATTGTGTCAGTGGTGGTGGTGTGCGCTGTGAAGGCTTTCTGCTTCCCCACCGTATGCTGCAAGAGATGCTGTACTCCGTCATGTACAACGTACACGCTTGAATGAAGGGCATCTTCTTATCTCAGCACTGAATGTCCATCTATCCATCCACCAATCTACCGGTATGTACATGTATACGAAACGTACGTGGATCCTGGTGTCTCGGCTTACAAATGCTGCTGGCAGGAGCCCCGGGAGGATGCCCCTGCCGAAACACAGCCAACTCGGGGCGATGAGGATGAAACTTCAGTGACCAGCTAGCAGGGTTAAGCGTGTGGATTTCTAGCTTCCGGTCTCGGGCGTCGGGCTTCCGGCTTAGATAATCTTGTTGTTGACAACTCGCGCTGTTTTCTAGGATGGCATAGCTGTCAGAACGGAGTGCTGCCAGCACCGAGCCACCCGTCCATCTGGCCCGACATCATCACGAGGGTCGCACTCAGCGTGATCTTCCGCCCCAACTTTGTCCTTCGGTGGTGGTTGCGAAATCGGCGAGGTTGGCTCAGGTCTCTTCTGTTCCATCATCCATCAGATCCATCCAACTGTCATCACTCAGCATGATGTTATCCATCCCTGGGGTCTATCCCGAGTCGCTGGCTTGGTTGGCTCAATGGCAATTTCAATCCAACCACCTTCGATGGCGACTTGAAACGCAGCAACGCCAGCCTGAGGACTGCAGGCTTCGATAGATCGAATGGTTGGTACGCTGCACTGAGAACCGTCTATGAGAAGAAAGAGAGTCGGGAGGAGCCAATGAGTTCCGAAACCCAGGCGATGCACACGAAGTTCGATAACATGAACATATTGACCGTCGCCTCGGCACTAGGTAGAACGGGCTTCCAAAATCAGGAGAACGAAACGACACGAAACCTTTCCGGATTTCGGTATGACGAACACACTTGCTGGACCCCGAAGCCGGCAGTTCTTATGGAAGGAGGAGCTCCTCCAAGCGCCACGCTGGCGGCGAGGCGAACGGCAGACAAGTTCGCTGGAGCCTGACAGTCTGGACCTTAGTGGCAACGTCCCATGTGTTTCGAGGATGCTCCTTCCAAATATTTGTCATATCCGCTCTCGTGCACTGCGTCCCCGCTTCAGGCGGCGATGCCCCTCTGAGGCCATCTGGAACAGAGGCCATCTGCATGCGAAAGTGGTTGAAAGCAGCGGAATCGAGCGCGCGTCGAAGGATGAATATCCGATATGCTCTTTTTGAGCCTCGACCTGTACAGCACACATCTGGTAACATGTATATTTCTATGTTTGTATACATGTTGCCTCATTCATTTGCTCCCGTGTTGAGCCACGGACTTGAAACAGCGTGGCCCTGCTCCAGAAGGCGGAAGTCCCTACAGCCCTACCCTACGGCGGTGACCTCCAGGCAGCTATGAGGGCTCAGGACAGGAGTGGGAGCAGATGAAACCTTTCAGATAGACGAGTTGAGTGTGTTGAATATCGAAAGGTGACATGGATTCCCGGCTTAATGTGGAAGTTGTGTGAAGCTCTGGTATTTCTGAGCTGACCTATTGGGCAATGTTGGCAGGAAGTTTCCGTCTTGATTCCATGCTGAGCTTGCTCATAAGAAGATTGAGTACTCAGGCCCGGTAGTGGCCGTTACTTATTATGCTTTGGGGAGCGTCCTTCCGACTGTTCTCCGACCTGCCTGAATTCGTGCTTGCAGTCGCCCCAAAGCGATTTGCAATCTAGATGCAGCTCCCAAAGTGTGGAAAACAGCGGCCCCAAAGAGGACAGAGCCGCCATCAAGCTCCTGATGACGCTGCGGGATCAAAGTCAGGCCCAGTGGCTTGTCAGTGGATGTGTCCAAGACTCGTGGTTAAGGCCAGGCTAGCAGTTTGATTTGTCATCCTTTGCACTCATTGCCGCAACCAGGCTCCAAAAAGTGCTGCGCGACGCACCCGGTGGGGAGCCTTGGCTGGCAACCGGCCGAGGCTTTGTACCCGCACAGGCGAAAGTTGAATGTTTCTCTACTATATGCATGGGGGGGGGAAAGCCAATTAAGCCAAGTGCCGGCTGCACCTGAGGATTCTGTTCCGTGGGCTCATCTGCTCCCGACAGATCCGTCAGCGTACAAATTCTGAGCCCGGTACCATCCTTGCTTGCAGCATGGTGCTGTTTCATAGTAGACTATAGGTCCTATAGGTAGGGTCGAAGGATTTCTGGTTAGGTCTAAGGAATCTTCTTCTCCTTCAACCATCATAATCAAATTTTGCCCAAGCAATGAACGGTCGACATCACCAACCAGAGAAACTGCAACTAGCATATTCACAGTAGCAATATATCGAGGAAGAACAGACAACATCATGTCGGATCCTTTCCGAAACGAACTTTGGTTAACTGACAAGACAGTAACACCGAACACCACCGAACCCCGCGCAAACAAAAAAAATTGGGCAGGATAGTGCTGCGTTTGCCAGCCCTGAGGCCGCTGAAGTGAACAGCACTGCTACTCGACTCTACAACTCTTCCGATGAAACTATTGCTGTCAATGCCATTAACTATATATGACTACTGCAACGGACACTTTACCGTTGTGCTTGTCCTTGCCGACTGCTTCTCTTCGCTGACTTAGGACAGAAGAAGGAGGAAAAGGAGGAGACCCGGAGACCGAGCGACTCGAGGCCGGAGAGAAACTGCTACTTTGGTCGTCGTCCTTGTCGTAATAGTACCAGCAGCAGCAGCAGCGGCAGGAGTAGTAGTAGTAGTACTAGTAGTAGTAGTAATAGTAGCAGTAGCAGCAGCAGCTGCTGCTTCGCTTCACAGGCAGCTTGGCGGAGCCCTTATCCACAGAGCAGGAGATCTGCCGCTCGGCTCAGTCGGCTTAGCGCTCTGACTAGAATTGAGGGTTCACGTGGTCCGTCCACACCAGAGTTGTTCTTTACTTCTGAATGTATGCTGGTGCTTGCCCTGCCGAAGCTTTATTAATATGCACACCCAACACAGACCCTCCTTTGTTGGGTGCACAAGCCAAGCTTGCATCTAACAAAGGCTTCAGGCAAAGGAGGACTTCATCGTGCACCAGTGCAACTGCCCCTTGGATGGACAAAACGTCGAGCCAGGACCTTGAGCAGTCGAAGCAAGCTCAATGCACAGTTCGATTCCGACTCCATGCTGGACAATGTTTCTGCCGCAGACCACTTGCTCCATATTTCCTGCCTGACTGAGGCGTGTACTCGGGAAGTGCACAGGGAGTGGCAGAAGCCGTTTTCAAAGCTCATCCCGACGCTGACGTTTACAGATGCTTGGGCTGAAGATATCAGTTTCTCGCAAGCTTTGGCTTCAATGTACAATAGAGGCCCAAAAGTTGGAAACCCAATAGCCTCAATCCTTAAGAGCAATGTATAGGGAATCCCAGCACTCATTGTCCTTAATCCGGTTTCCAGCTTTTTGAGGTGTACTTTAGTGCTCTGGTCATGTCCCAGGGAACTGCATGTCATGCACTTCGATCCCTGCCGACGCATGTTGGCTCAAAGCAGCAGCTCGCCAGGGAGCTGCCAGATTAACATGGAGATAATCAGTTCATGTCCTGTGCTCAAGCCCCTAAGCCCCTGGGCTTCAAGAATTGATTACTGCCCCGGCCCTTTTTGACGTAGCTAGAAAACCTCAGTCCCAGCTCCATGAGTCGGTGCAGCCAGAGCCCGAGAAAAGCAGCCTCGACTCCGAAGCTCTGAGCCGTCTTTCTCATGTCCACTTCTCTTCCCGGCTCTTCCCAGGGCTCCAGGCCAACAAGTCCATGTCTTGCGTTCAGGAGTGTTGGCTGATATACTAGTACATGCTGACACCCGACTGAATGGCTCACATCGACTCCGCAATCTCAACAGTATTCGGTCATCATCATCACCACCTGCTCATAAAATGAGAAAGCAGCAATCTGTTTCATACTCCTAGCTGAAGAAGCCTGTAGACATGAATGCTTATCGTCATCGTGGAAGGTGCCTGCAGCCCACTTCGTCTCTGATGACGGAGCCCTTCCCTGCTCCTCGCATGCAATGGCAAGAGTTACCTCTTGCGCAACCCAGCAGCTACAAGCCTACAGACAGAAGCAGTTTGCGGTTCCCGGGTGGCCGAACCTTCCAGAGGAATCAGGAAGTTTCTTCAGCGAGGTCAGGCACGGTGATCGTCGATGTTTATTTGCGGGTCTTTGTGCTTTGACAGGGGAGCTCTGCGGCCTATGATATGTCGTGTACTTCCGCTCAGTCTCGTTGTTTCCGTCGGTGCTCCTCAAGTCGAATTAGATGGGCCGGTACTCTGCACCGAACGCCGATAACCATGATTACACTGAACATTTGTTTCATGCAGTCTTGCCCCAGGATGTGCCAGTGCCAGATGCTTCTGCGAAGACCGGCATTCTGCCGCGGCCCAGTTCCAAAAGCAGGCTTTCAGCTTTCAGAGATTTCTAGCTACCAACCACGCAACAGTCAGGCGACCAATGTGTTGAGGTACCGCCGTTGGTATCTGGAGCTTCAAGCCTGAATGTGTGGTGGTACCTTTAGAGCAGAATGTCGGCCCCGTGCCACAACCAAGCCAGGCTATGCACTTTGAAGGCCCTCCAGGCTTTCTGTTTTCTTGGAGCCGACCACAGCAACAGTAGAGCACCGATCCGGGGCAAACAGAAACTACCCTGGTTTCCGCCCCGGACGAGACCCCAATCCATCTGCCCCGAAACCGAGGAACCGACCACTCTCCACTGCACAGCTTCAAAGATACATCCATGAGGTGGGGCTTTGATAGACAACTTGCCGCTGATTCGTGCTTTCATTATGAGCCATCGCATCTTCTGCTGATACTAGGATACTGTGGCTGGCTGCGAGGTTCGTGCTATCATGGGTAGTGGCATTGTTACTCCTATTGCCAGCTCAGCTGCCCTGACTCCTAACTTCCAAAGCTTAGCGCGTGGACTATCCTAGAAGCAGCGGCAACTCTTCAAGAAGCTTGGGGCATGGCCGTCTGTAGGCGAAACCGCAGTCAATGCTAGTCACGAAGTGGGACGTTCGGGATGCATCACTGATGCAGAACCACAGAGAGAGAAAAGAGAAAGAGAGAGGGTCAGCTCGTTTTACCTTCTTCGTTGTCACATCTGCAGAAGGAGAACCGATAGGCCGCTAACCGAGACTAGGACAGAAATGCGAGTTTCTAATCACACTTAGATTTAACCGGGCGAGGGCAAAGCAGCAGTGCTGAGAAGGGGAGGGCGTGTCCGCGACACTCGGACACACCGGGTGGAGAATGATACCGGCATACCACACTGACATCCCACTCGGAGTGTGCTCAGGCTGCATATCATCGGGGAGAGGAGGCGGGCGTCGGTTATTCCTTAACTGCCATTTGGAAGAGCATCAGTTTGTTGCCGAAGGTATCGTGCGATTTGATGTTCTTGCATCAGCGGTAGCATTCCGTCCTATTCCGTCCACCAGGGATTACAACAAAGGGTCGAGCCTTCCATGCTCGTGTCAACCACTAACCCCGCTTCCTAAGGTGCTTGGTCGTTCGAAAGGTTTCACTCCGTTGCCCAGCCGGAAAGTATACTTCTACTACACCTTAAGCACCAGGTGAGCGAGAATGTCACTTTCACCCTAGCATTGTTACGCCTCTAACCCCCGTGGTCAGGGCTTGTATACGTTTTTTCGCAACAACGGCAAGCGGCGAACAACTGATGTCGTCGGTCGCATGGGGTTCCTGCAGCAACCTTCAGGTTCGAGACAAGCCTGATTTCCGAGCAAACGTAAGGGTTCGGAGTCCCACGCCTACCAAGGGGATCAGAATCGGGGCTTGTGCTTGTGTTCTGTTACGAAGGGAAGCACGGACAGGGTGTGTTCATTCCCTAGACCTACAGAGTGACTCAGCTCACCATCATGACTAGCCTTCTGTTGCCCCTCTCCTCTGGCAGTTCTTCGCTTTGGGCACGAACACGGCCAGCATCAGCAAGACTCAGCAAGACATCTTCGCAGCCATACATCCAGCAGTTGGCCGCAACAAGCCAGACTTGTGCAGACCTCATCAGCTTTTTCGACCTTCGTCAATCTTCGAAGGATCCTCTTCCGCCCCTGCAACCGCCCCTGCAGCAGCCCAGCCTGGCCCATGCTCAGGCACGCTTGGGGGGGGGGGGGGGGGGGGTGAAGGGTGTGGGTGGGGGAACGCTTTTGACCCATCTTGACTTCAGTCCATAGATTCCTAGAAGCAGAGGTATGGAAACGCGGCCAACTCGCTAGCAGCTTCCTGAGCCCAGCCAGGCTGAGGACGTGCTCTCTGAGGAGGATGTCCTGCGTATGCTGGCAGCGGCTCGGTGCTACTGCACTGTGCAGACTAGGTGCAGGGTCATCTTGGAGCTTCAGGGTAGTGAGCAAACAAGCTCTCGTGTCGGTCTAGGGCGGCTCAAGGACCGCTGCTCAGATCGGAGTCGAAGCTGGCAACACCTTCGGAGAAGCGATGAAGAACAGAGTGCTGATGCCTGAGGAAATGCGCAGAGTTCCGCCGGCGCTGCGGTTGGTCAAGGAGGGAAATGGATAAGACTGAAAGGTATCGCCGGAGGGCTCTGCATGCATGTTCGGTTGATGATAGGCAGAAGAGGATTAGAACTTCAAGCTGTAGCAGGCCATAAAGCTTCCGTAGAAAGATGCTCAGCACCAAGCCGAAAGCTTGTCCAAGTCCAGGTTCTGACAGAGATGTCACAAGCAGAGCCAGTGACCAACAAGTGGGTACTGCATGTTAGGAGGCTAGCGAAGCATTGCATACTTGGCATGTTCAGCAGCACACTAATTTGGATAGTCGACTTTATCACACAAGGTTCTTTTGAGCCATGCAGATCTCGTCGCTTGGTGTGCGGCACCATAATTCAAACATTGGCAAAGGAATTTTGTGCGCAGGATGCCCTGGTCAATTACCAGAGATCTAGCATCTCGGGAGCACTGTGGGGTGAGGTTGAGAGGGAGAAGGTTTAGGGGCTTGGTGATTCTAGGTGGACCGGACATCGGGATATTAATTTAGGAATATAGGTCTTCAGTGCGAGCAAGCATCTCTGAGCGTCGAAATTCGTCCTTCCGTGTGGAGTTGCCGGAAAAATTGAACGCGCATGTTGCATGACCCCCAGCTTAGCTTCAAGAAACGCAGGAATGCATCACCCCGATACAGCAGCTTGTGGTTTCCTTTTACATCATCCTATCCAATGCGAGACCTTATGTTCTGTAGCTTCTTAGACCGATAGCCTATGGAGAGCCGGGGTTCTCGGCTGAAGGCAAGCACAACGCCAAGGGCCAGGAGCGAGAGCGGCTGAGTCGCGCCCGCAAGTGCTTGTACCCGACGCCAGAGCTCACGCAGGCCTGGTCTGAATGCTAGGGGCTTCTGTTTTGCAAGGCCCAAAAGATCTCGACGCGACCACATCGTGAAGTCTGCACCTGGCTAATCTAGTCTAGTCAGCTGTGCAAGAATCACCAGACTTCGTTTCTTGTCTGCTTAGCCTCTTCATTGCAAGTTCTGCTTGCTTGAGACCTGTCGTGTCAGGCGGCACCCCTGCCCAGCAAGGCCTTGTCGGGGCTTTGGGATACGATTCGGGGTTTTGGCAGGAGCATGGCGCGCAGATCTTCTGCAGAATTGTGGAATGAATTGGGGAGCATTGAACGTTCTTTCAGATCTGTCAAAGTTGTCGTTGTCGACATGAATACCATCACACTTTACACCGGGCCAGCAGTGTGCGTTCGTCATGAATACGTGTTGCTCGGGGCCTTTGCTGTCACGATTGCTGGGTGTGTAATCACGACGGCTCTCAGGGGGTACAGAAGCCTGCTGCGAAAATGGCGGCAAGTTTTCAGACTGCTACTCTTTGGAGTTGTATACTTAACCGGATCGGCAGAGGTGACTGTTCAGATATTTCTGCGGTTCGGTGATGCTACAAACCTGTTGCGCGGCCCCTTCTTCCTTCGACCCGATGAAGAAGGTGTCCCTAAGAAGCACAGCTGCTGAGTATTGCTGCGCTTCATCCCGACATCATGAAAGGGAGAATATTTTGCTGTCCAGATACTAGCTAGTTGCATTGCGCGGTGCTGCTGCACACCTGTCGTCCTACTTCGGCCAGATGAATGGTCCCAAGGATGTGTCATGCTTGTTTGCGTGTCCACTGCGAAACAAGGCTCATGTCTTGCCCTTAATTATTCGTCAGTCGGGTGTTTGGATAACCCCTTTAGAAACAAGGATCCGCCAACACGGGCGACATCTTCCCGCTCCACGTCGGCAGGGTCCTTCGGCACCCGATCTGTGCTAACCAGTCGAGGGATACCGACAAGTGAACTTTTGTGCGGGCAGAGGTTAGTCTTGTCACTTCGACTGCGGACGGCGTCGCAATGTGGAGGAGTTTTGACCGCGTCGTTTTGTAGCGGTCCCAGGTGATCTCCATGGTGGCTAGCGGCTAACCATGTAGGCTGTTTCGACGCAAGAGCGATTGTGTTGTTAGGGCGAACACAGAACGTCAACATGGTGAGTTAGCATGAATGGCAGCTCACTTGCTACGCTCTCGAATCACTCTAGCATCTCTAGCCCACATGAACAGGCTTGAAGCCTGTAAAGCATTGCTTGAATACTTGAGGATCAGTCAAAGAGCACTAAGGCCTTCGACGGCTACGCCGCGGCTTCCAAGCTCTCCTTGGTGGACTGGAAGCCGAAGCTCGGCCAACAGAGGAAGAAAGATCTTCATGCGTCCTTCAACAAGGATTTCAGTTCTACATTATGGCTTCAGAACCTGGCTTCATGCTAGCTGCGAGCACCCTCTTTGCTTCCGTTTCCGCTGCAAATCAGACCTAAGGCTTGCAGGGCAGAGCGCATTTCTACAACCTGTTGCCATGATTTGGTGTTTGCATAGCAAAGCATAGCAACCTCCTAACACTCTCGTACCACACGATGCCTGCCTGCTTTTAAGGCTCAGCATTCATAGTCTGGTTCATAGTCCAACCTGCTTCGCACCCCAACCATCGGTGGGCTCGGGCAAGGCCCCGCAACAACGGGACATCCCGCGCACTCGGTTTGGCCGCAGGCTCGCCGTCTGCTTTCGATGCACCAGAACCAGCTTTCCCAGTTAGCGTCAGATGCCTTGCAGCCAGGCTCCACACAACCGCCCACGCACATCGCCAAACACGTCAACACCAGTCCTGACCTCAATTTTCCGGGCTTGACTGTTAGCTATGATATGTTTGTACCGATGCAGCTTTCGTTTTGTGTGCAGTCCCGAGACTGTCAGCTTCACTCAGGCCATTGCAAAGCCGAGGATGGTGGATCTAGGCCCAGACACCAACCCGTGAGAATTCATTCAGGGCTCTTCATCCGGGTTTTTGAGCTGAGTATGCCCGGAGATTAAACATCCAACTGCCAAGCGCTGAGCGTCAGCTGGGATAAATCTGTGTATATACGCAACTTTGTTAGAGGGGTTCGGCTGAGGCCTTGTAACTAGTTGGCGCTTGCGGCCTCGACAGAAGGGATCGCTGGTTCAAGGACTGCTACAATTCCAGTGTAATCATTGAGTACATCGCATGCCCCTGATTTATGTAAGAACTCTCCAGTCTATACTTTCGTCACTGAGCCGACTGCGCCTCCAAACCGCATCATTCGCCCTACAACCCCCAAGTCTTTGCCAGGCAGCCCGACGTCTGGACCCAGCCCGACGCCTGGACCTCAGATCATGAACAGATTCTGCTTCTTTTGCAAAGAAATCGGCTTGGGACAGCTTTGCAGAGTGAGCTCAGAAGTCGCAAGATCGCTGATGAGGTCCTTGCCGATTCCTGGGAGGCGGACCGCCCTTTGTGTTTTTCGGCCAGGGAATACTGTGCGACGTCAGACTGATTCAAGGATAGCCCAAAACTACAAACTGCGTTACCAAAATCCTAGGAAGCTCTCAAAGCCCCACCGGATAGGCGGGCATTCGGCAGCATGCTCTCTGTGAGCCTGGGCTGCTATAATTGGTCAGTACAGTTGACTGAACAGATTTCCCATACCTCGACGACAATGGTGACGACGACGACGCGGACGATTTCTGCAGCGCTCTTGCCCCAGCTTTTATATCATCACTTGTCTGATTGCTGTATCCATTACGGGTACTGCTCCTGGTCTTTACTTTCACAACATCATCGTTACGTGTAACTGTTTGTCACGACGCCTGCTTTGATATGACACCATGGTTACCATAATCAGTCGTCACTCTGCTGTCCGTATCTGTCCGTCATCGACGTCGTCGAAGCGGACGCTGCGATCTGACGTCCACTACAGAAATGGCAATGACCAAAATCAAAAGGCTCATGAAGGGGCTTCGTGCTGGTCGTGGTCATGGTCGTAATCGCCGTCGTCGTCACTTCGTTGGTACACTTGTTGCTGCAGTCGCAGCAGTTGTTGATTTTTGCGTTTGATGCCTCCTATTGTTACTACTACGAACAACTACCCCAATACAAGTCGTTGTACCACAGTGCAGGAAAGGTTGCAAGCAGCAAGGGTAAAGCCCAATGCCTATCTCGAAGCTAATGGCCCAGGACGTCGCAGCGGTCGTCCATGGAGTCCCTGATGGATGTACTTCACACACATAGTCGGAGCCCGAGCCAACTTGCAGGGACGCACGGAGGATACATCGCACACAGCCCTGGTGACATACGTGGTTGCTGGTAGCATATTGAGGTGTGAAATTGCGACACCCAGGACATCCTAGGGTTTATATCGTATGCGAGGCCCTTGGATCTTGTAGAAAACGGAACTCACAACACTTCTTTTGCTCTGCAGCAAGCTTCATGCTTCGTGTTGATTAGCTGGCCTTGGCTTGATCATTGCTGCACTCGCAAGGCCGAGCTTGAACATTCAAATCTGACTGCTGATCGGAGGTGTGGTGAAAAAGAACGCCTCAAGAAAGGTTGCTTCCAGTACCTTGCCTGCACAATGCCATATGATGGCTTTATCTTGCCCAGACACTCCGAGCATGCACACTGATTGGTTGCGGCTAGGACAAACAAAGGCGTGTTCGGGTACATCGTGTTGCACCAAGTGAGAAGACGCGCTGTCACGTCATGACGAGGAAATCCATTGGAGATAGCTGCAACTAGTAGCAGCACAACCTGCATTGAAAGTGTCTCCAGACCGATCAAGACTAATCAAGACCATCAAAGACAGTAGCCGCAACGCCGCACATGGCACAGGGTTGGCTATGCTGGCAGGAAGGCTGCACCACAAGGCCGGGCTCACGAGCGCTTTTTTTGAGGTTTACACGACGATAAGGGGTTTCTAGCTCGATTGATGCTGTTCACACTCCCTCACACGAAGTACGTCAATGTGCAAGGCACAGCAGACTATCTTCACAGGTCAGGCGGGAGAAAACTAGAGGAACCTTTAAACTTCTGCATATGTGATGCTGATTCGGCGCATTTAACGAGTTGGTCGTGGTCACCCGCTTGGGATTCCAGGGAGGGTGCTTGGAGATGTGCTCAAGGATATCACCGTCCCTGCAGCAAGGTGAGGTTGTGCGGAAGTGTCGGAGCCGGAACAGGAAAGATGACAGCAGCAGACATAGATTGACAGCAACAGTGCTCATGCAGGGTGGCATTCGGTGAAACTCTGGATGGTGAAGCTCATGTGGTTTATTGCTCATCAAGCATCTGCAGCGCATCACAGCCCCAGCTGCATGGCCGCAGGTTTTCCTGTTACGGGCCAAGCAAAAGAACGCTTGCGAGCTGGTACCCGGCCTGATGTGAGCATCAAATATCCAGCGCTTGGAAGTTCGGAGAACATGGTCGCGAGTTTCGCATGTGCGTTGTCGGCAGCATCGGCCATGTTCAGCTTGTTTTGGCAGTGACCCCTCCTTCTGCTGTAAGGCCCGGTCCTGCCGCAAGCGTGTGATAACCACGCGGACGAAGCGGCAGGAGGCCCGATGCCTCTTGTTGCAGAACGTGCTCAACAATTTGTGTTGCATCTGAGTTGATCTGCAGCAAGTGCACCGAAGCTCATCGGAGAGGTCGAGAATTCTCAAGCCCCAGGGTATTTTTGCTGATGTACAGTTTCAGCATCCTGTGGCAGGAGAAGAACATAGCAGCGGCTGCCATTCACTCCAGGCCAGCACTCTGAGAGCCTAAAACTTTCCTTGCTTTGCGTTCGTTGGTCAGAAAGTGGCACTTGCGTATTTCAGCGAGGGTGTGGGGTTTTCAGGAAGGGGGAGGAGAGATAGGGAGAGAGAGCGAGAGAGTCACGCGGCAGTCAGGTTAATTAGGAGGGTGATCGGGTCGATAGTCAAGCCAGAATCGCACAGGTCTTGAACCTAGCAAAGAACAGACATTCGCAAAGGCAGCTGGAGGAGTGGGGACCAAATCCAGTGATGTCTACCTCGGTGCGCCGTGCACGGACCGGTGTCGTTTCTGAGCACCTCGGCAGCTACGATTTCAGGGGAGGGTTTGCTATTGGCAGCATGATTCGGCATGTAGCGGTGGTGACCTTTCGTTGCGGCAGCCTTCTGGGATTCAAGGCCGTATTCGAGTTGCGCCACGGCATGTGCAACCACTGAGCAGCCAGAGCGGGTTCAAGCAGCTGAAGAAGGGAGGGAAATAAAGTGCCCGCATAGTCAGCATTGGCGCAGAAATCCGATACTAATGCAACACAGACGATCCGCGTTACCTACTTCAAGGCCTGGTATTGCAGGCGATCTGGAAAATCTGCCTTTCGGAGCGAAGCTTATTGGCATTCAGCTGAGGGGCGACAAATCCAAGCGAGAAGAAGGGGTCGCAGAGGAAAAGACACAGGCCTGGCAACTGCTGATGAGACTGGTGATGAGTCTGAGTCGGGTGAGCTGCAACGCAGTGGACCTTGAGACGTTCGAGGGCCTTTGTGTCCCAGTTCAGTCCCAAGCCTGTCAGAAGGATCAACCAATGTCAACCGAACCTGTCTTTAACAGTTGACACAGTTATACAACTTGAGCATACCGCCTTTGACATACATCCACTCCACTTACATAGGCTACCTTGCCCAAAAAATGCGGTAATCATCGTGTGCATGATGCATTCTGTGACACCGCTGGTGCTGTCAGCCATCCTGAGTTCCGTGACTAGGAGCCAGACATCAACAAGAAGGTCAGAGAAGAGGCCATGGCTTTCCCAATCGGATGTCGGGGCTTCGGCTTTAGGAGTTTGGGCTCCCCAAAGCACAGGTGGTATCACGAGCCTTCACTCGGCAGCTTGCATGTGTTTTCTTCAGTGCACGTTCTTTGTGGCAGACACCACCTCCTATCAAGGAGAAAGAGGCTTTCAACTCGCTCCTTTGGCCCAACTTCCTTTGTAAGAGAGCGTAGGAAAGAGTAGCAGTAGTAGTAGTAGTAGTAGTACTACTACTACTACTACTACTACTACTACTACTACGTACTAGTACTAGTACTAGTACTAGTAGAAGTAGTACTAGTAGTAGGCGTAGGAGGTATATAGTAGAAGTAGTAGGCGCCCCCCCCCCCTACCAACTACACTTGCTTAAAACCATCTTAAGAGCACATCCGTTTTACTCGGCATTTACAGCACTTTCGTCATGTACGATCATCATAAGATGCCTCAAAATCCACTTGCCGAGTTTGCTAACTCGGCCTCTTGATTTTGGACTTGCTGCGGGGGGGCGAGGTGGGGGGTGGGGGGGGATGATGACGA
>CAJNDV010023324.1:3953-22075 GCA_905221635.1 Symbiodinium sp. CCMP2456
GTCATGACAAGGACGGCCCCCTGAGGTCCAAATAGATACGGCACCCTAAACAACATCACCTTCAAAGGGACCCACACTTAGAGAGCTACCCATGGGCAATGCTCTGTTGTACAGGGCTCACTCGAAACCCTAAACCCTAAACCCNNAAACCCGAAACCCTAAACCCAAATTTTTGAGCCCGAAACCCGAAGGTTGATGAGCAGGGCCGCGGGATACTTACAGGAGCCAGAAGGGGACACTGTTTCAACTATTCATTACCTAATGTAGGGGCCTTAATAATTAGAATAAGGTTCCCCCCCGGACCCTATTCTAATTATTAAGGCCCCCTTACCCCAAACCCTTATAGTAGGCCTTATAGAAACCTTTACGGAACCCTTAAAAGGAGCCCCCGAACCGTATTCCAATTATTAAGGCCCGTACAGTCTTGATAACCTAGACCTGAACCCTGAAACCTCCAACACTTCAAGGGTTAGGGTTTAGGTTTAGGGTTTAGGGTTTAGGGTTTAGGGTTTAGGGTTTAGGGTTTAGGGTTTAGGGTTTAGGTCATAAAGAACCATGCGCAACCCACAGTGAGAACCATACAGCACCCTAGAAGCACAACCCTGTAGGGCCTTCGCTAACCCCCTCAACCCCAGATCTACGCAAGCCCTGAACCCTAGGCCCATGTAAGCCTCTAAATTACAAAAACCTACGTTGACAATCCCTTAATCGTCTAAGTGCTTTCAACTGTCCAGGTTTTAGTCACGGGGTCGTGTTTAGGATAGTCGATTAGCAGGCTGACGTTTGATTTGTCAATTATAGAAGAATCACTCTTCCTGAACTAGATGTTTAACCCTATTGGGGCAACTTATACAAGAACATATGGCCGACCCTCTTGTACCTGGGATCTGCAGCCGCCATCTAACTCCATTGTCACCAAGACCTAAAGAACCACTCAGGTACGCGGAACCCAGAGCCATAAGCCTACTAATCCACGAAACTCCCACGAAGTTCTGAGACCCAAATCCACACCGGCTTAAGAGCACAAAAAGGAGAAACCCTGTATGTAGCACTGTAGAAACCATGGTTTTTCCTGCTACAGGTACTGGCCCCTAAATAATCCTAAGCCCTCAACCCCCAGCCCGCTCAATACGAATGTAGGCCGGGGCCTTAATAATCAGAATCGTGTTTTGGGGTATAGTCTACTATATTTATACTCAGGAAACCCCAAAAAACTAGTATTCATAGGTAATTTATTTAGGGCCCTATACTAAACCCTTAACCCCTAAACCCTTAAACTCTAAACCCTAAACCCTTAAACCCTAAACCCTAAACCCTTAAACCCTAAACCCCTAAACCCTAATGGTGAGCCCAGGGGCTTCCAAGGACCCAGGCTTGGCAGCAGGGGCAATGCAGCGCAGGATTTCGGCTGCCGGGAACCTTGGGCGGCTTTAGGGTTTAGGGTTTAGGGGTTTCGGGTTTGGGGGTTTAGGGTTTAGGCGTTCAGTGGTTTAGGGTTTAGGGGTTTAGGGTTTAGGGGCTCCGAAACCCTGAATTTATAGATAGGGCCTTCATAGTTACCGATAAAATCTTGGGGCCTCCTTATTGTAGGTGTGGTATAACACGATCCAAAAACCTATTCGAATTATTCAGGCCCCTATATTACAGGGTTTCGGGCTTCGGGGCTTTGTGCTTGACGGTTTAAGGTATTCGGGGGCCTGGCAATTTCGGCATTCAGGTTGCAGGGTTTTGTTGGAGTCGACTTTCCGACAAGTCCGCAAGGTCATCGCCCGGAAGGCCAGTAAATCAGGAGGCGTGTTTCGGGGTTTTGGGTTTGGGGCGCATTTAGGGGTTAGGGTGTGAGCATTGCTTGAGAGTCGTTGGCTCTCACGGTTACGGTTGTGGGGTTTCAATTTCTGTAGAGTCTTCACGGGGTTGGTTGTAGGGTTAAACCCTTAACCCCAAGTTGAAGTTTTGGAAGCTTTCGGATACAAGATTCCATATGGGCTACGGAGAGTTTATGTCCGATCTACATAGGGTTTAGGGTTTAGGGCCTTTAGGGGTTTAGGGATTTAGGGTTTAGGGTTTAGGGATTGGGCGATTTAGGGCTTAGGGTTTAGGGGCGTCATAAGAGTTCAGTGGCTTGCAAGGATTCTTCAGGTTTCGAAATGCGGTTGACAAACCTTTCACAGAGCCAAAAGCAGGCCTTATAGAACATGTATGTACTGATGCACCCTTCCTTCAAGTTGCAACAGTAAGTTCTTACTGTAGGAACCCGCGAATACAAAAGGTTTTTCCAACAGTGCAAAACATGTAGTTGCTACGGTTCAGGGTAGATGTAATGTCCTTAGTCATTAGAACCAGGTTTTGGGCTCCTGTATAGTATTATAATTATGACATGGAGCCTTTAAGGAATATTGTTGGTAAGTATTTAGGCTTCTACATTAGGGAGATTTCGGGCTTCAGGCGTTCAAGGAGTTGAGAGTCGGGCGCAGGAGCAGTGTAGCGTGTAGCGTGCAAGGGCAAGCGCTGGCTTCTCCAGTTCGTGGAAACCCTCGAAAAGACCTACCTGTTTGAGGAACTATATATGAAACCATAATAAGGAACACTAAAAAAGCAGGTCATTCCGGCTACAGGTACACCCTAAACCCTCTTGGAAGGAACAGAACAATAACCGAACCGACAATCCCTACAGCTGCCAAAGCGACTTCCTCAACCGCACCCAAAGGTTTAGGGTTTACGGTTTATAAGGGCTTATAGGGTAAAGCCCCGACTCCCTAAACCCTAAACCCTAAACCCTAAACCCTAAACGCTAAACCCTAAACCCTAAACCCTAAACCCTAAACCCTAAACCGCTGCAGAGATAAGGCCCTGAACCACACAACAAAGCCTGCCCTTACAGAACCCAACATTTCCTCCTAAGGGTTCCTTTCTATAAACAATACATGCTATATGAACCCCCAAAAAGGAACTACTTTAGGGCCTATGGGTAAACCCTAAACCCTAAACCCTAAAACCCTAAAACCCTAAAACCCTTAACCCTAAACCCTAAACCCTAAATCCTAAACCCTAATCTTAAAACGAAACGAAGTCCCAGAGGCCACGCTGCGGCAGGCCCTGGCTGCTGGCCTATGTGGCCTGGCGGCTGCTTCGCTTTTAGGGTTTAGGGTTTAGGGTTTAGGGTTTAGAGTTCAGGGTCTAGGGTTTAGGCTTTCGGCTTCCGGTTTAGTTTAGAGTTCAAGGGGTAAGGGTTTACGGGTTTAAGGGTTAAGGGCTTAAGGCTTTAAGGGTGCAGGGTTAAGGATTTCAGGGTTGAGGGTTTAGGATAAGGGTTTGTTAGTTCCTGTATTTTGGGCATTTTGGGGTTTAGGGGTAGGTAGATTGTTTGCTCGCCGTTCAAGGCTTTCGTCTACCTCCAGAACAACACACAACCTCCTACGCAACTGACATAAAACACAATGAACAAAGTCAAGACCCACGGCCCCTGAACCTAAGGTATTCTGAAACATGACGCCTCGGAACACACCCTTCTAAGCTGCCACAGCAAGCACAATCTCCAAAGCGAAAGGGGGTTTTCGTAGTTTAGAAGAGCATTTGTTTAGAAGACTGCGCGTCCACCTTGCAATCTGTTTGGGGTTTCGGACACAGGACAATCTCCATAGCCAAAGAGCTTCCTTAATTTAGAAACCCTCAAATCAGGCCTAATAAAGCCTTAAACCCCTAAACGTCATCAACAAGATGCAAAACAAGAAAGTCAAAAACTCCCATATATAAGTAAACACACACATCTATGTGTATATATATATATATATGCCTTGTGTACATCTGTATGTGTATAGACTTAATCTACATATAAATAGATTTATACTTATATAATGAGATATACATATGCACGTACAGACGTAGATATGATGATGTATTGTAGTCTCTGGGTCTCTTCGCCCTGCTTTCACCGGCCTCTCCTCCCTCCGAAGCGGCCTCGGGGCGCTGTGGGGCCTCCGGGACTTACGCGCTATAACCCAAGGGCCTACGGGGTTAGGATTCAATTAAGGCCTTTAGGGTTTAAGATTTGGGGTTTAGGGTTTGGGATTTAGGGTTTAGGATTTTGGGTTTAGGGTTTGGGATTTAGGGTTTAGGGGTTTTGGGGGTGTTACCAATGTTTAGGGTTCGGAAATATAGGGTTCAGGTTTTAGGGTTCAGGGTTTAGGGTTAAGTTTAGGGTTTTGGGTATCCCTGACTTATTCTTCCGACCCATACCTTGAACGAAAAAAACTAATTAAACCCTCCCAAAGGAAGGTCTATTGCTTCAGTGCGTAAAGTTTTTGTTGGTCAGGAAGACCTTAGGTGAGGCAGGGTTTGGAATTGGAGGTTTAAGCTTGTAGATATAGGCAGTTTAGGGCTTTGGGCTTAAAGGGTTTCAAGTTTAGGGTTTACGGACTGTGGTTTAGAATGATTTTTGGGTTTGGATCCGGGGCGTGTTTAGAGCTGTTGAAGTTTCGTTTCACAGGTGTTTGGAGGGGCATCTACAACCGTCGGAGACATTCTTTGCCAACGCTTGTTCATACGAAATTTAGCTTGCTTACGGGGATTTAAAGGTCGACACCTTCGACTGCTTACAGCCTGCATCCTAAACCCCACAACTTAAGCTCTACACAAACTCCCCCCACCCAATGTAGGGGCCTTAAAAATTAGAATAGGGTTTTGGGGGATACTCTCCCATAACTATAAGAAGGAGCCCCCAAAATATGTAATTATTTAGGCTACTTTATCCCCACCCCCCCCCACCCTCTCACCCTCACGTCGGTCAAATTCATAATGGGGACGCTGATGTTGAAGAACGCGGTCGGTCAATCCTACCCCTACCCCAAAGCCCCACAGCCCTCAAAATCCAAACTCTGAGCCCGAAGCCCCAACCCCCTAAGAACCTAAATTCTGCCTTCAAACTCTAGAGACCCTTAAGCCGTAAACTCCGTAACGCCAAGCCCGGCTCTCTGCAGAAGCAAACGTAAACCTTAAACCCTAAACCCTAAACCCTATTATAAACCCTAAACCCTAAACCCCCAAACCCTACACCTTCACTCCTGCCGAGGGGCCGTTTTGCTTTGGGCCCCCTCGGCTGGCTTTGGCGCTCAGCCCGCTCTGCTGCTTCAAGGAGGTCCTCTGGGCTTGGGGCCTATAGGGTTTGGGGCTTAAGGTTAAGGGTTCAAGATGGGTTCGAAGCTTAGGGTTTTTGGGAGGTGTTGGCCTGGTTCAGTCAGTGTGTGTGTGTGTGTGTGGGTGTGCGGGTGTGTGGGTGTGTGGGTGTGTGTGCGGGTGTGTGTGTGTGTGTGTGTGTGTGTGTGTGCGCGCGCGCGGGTGTGTGTGTGTGTGTGTGTGTGTGTGTGTGCGGGTGTGTGTGTGTGTGTGTGTGCGTGGTGTCTGGACTTTCTGTATTATTGTTTGCATGTGTGGGTGTGTCTTTGTTGTCAAAGGCCTCCTCACAGGTTCAGAGGGGCTAAAGTTTAGGCTTTGGTTCTGGCTCTATGGGTGCCGGGTTTACAGCCCTTGGGGATAAAGGTCATTATTATGCTGCTCATAAATGTTCTTCTAGAATTCTTCTAGAACAAACCCCAGTGAGTACCACTGAACCCTACCCGTTGTCTCACTTGGTTTATGCTAACGCGCACCTAAATGATCCTGGGGTGTTGGCAACTTTCTGGGATTGGGGGGGGTGGGGGGCGGCCAGTCCACTGGCCACTGTCGTCCTGCGCTTCGTGTCCAGTAGCACCACCACCAACACCACCACCGCATTCGTCCTCTTCAGCAAGTACTGGGGCGCATTTTGTACGTTTGCGGCGTCGCAGCTTCCCAGGTAGATTCGTTCATAATGCGTGCATGTGGAGCAGCGCATGTCTATTGGCAAAGACAGTATTTTTACATTTGCATTATCTTTCTAGGACTGACATGGTCAAAGGCATGTGCATTCGCAGACAACGGCCATGCGGATAAACAAGTCGTGGTGGAGAGCTGCCACTCCCTGGCCTTCTTGGGGATGAAACCTGAGCCCCACGCCTGGATGCTGGGATCGGACGACTGGCTGGGGTGGGCCTTGACTTGGAAGCTTCGTCTCCTTGTCACCAGCCCTGCTTCGACAAAAGCACCAAACGTTTCCTCGTTGTTAAAAGCTTGGTTGAAAAAAGTTCCAAGAGCACAGCTGCTAAGGATAGTAGGAAATTTCGCCCATTAAGCTCCTGCTGGCGGGAGTCGTGGTACTCATCGCGTAAGTGGGAATATGAGCCCATCCTTTAGCTTGGCGAAGGAGACATTGGCCCCGGCATCCTGAAGGGCTTCCAAACAGTCCACGACATTCGGTGAATTGTGGAAACACAACTGTGCTATACCAGCGTACAAGGCGAGGTCGGCAGGGCTCCAACCAGTCGTGTCTGGGAAAGTGAGATGATTGTTTCGGGTTGTTGGGGCCTGAAGCAGTAGCGACCCGGGTTCTTGTATTGTCGAGTTGGCCATCGAAGTTGCCTGGGATGTCGGCGACCTGGTTGCCTGGGGTGTCGATGAGTGGCAGCACGCTCTTTGGAACTTCCTCAGCTAAACCTCGAAAGGATCCCTGGTTCTTGATTGCCTGGTGTCTTGAAAAAGTATGAACGATGAACACACAAATACATGTGTATATATATATATATATGAATTGATGCTGAAAAATTCTAGATTAAGGCATGTAAGCTTGGGATCGGCAAAAGACTGCCCTACACTGACAGTTGGTCCTCATGCCGTACCCGAGGCTATAATAGGCTGCATAGGCTATGGGCTCGTCATAGTTTTAGTCTTAGTTCCGCAGCTCTCCAAGGCTTACTTGGGCAGCAGCGGCCTCAAAGTAAGCTACAGGCCTCGTTTGACTCGCAAGGTCTCTCGCCCCAGTCAAACCCCGAGAAGCTGGGACCTCGCTGCTTATGCTCAGAGGCGTTACTAGCTTTCTCGACCGATTCTAGGATTCAGGGTTGCGTCAGGGGCCAGACATAAAGCTTCAACTTCGACGTCAACCCTAAATTTAACCCAGGAACCAATAGCTGATAGCTGGATCTCAGTGGCAGGACACGGGCTGCGACTGAATTAATAGTCCGAGCGGCGAGCTTAATTTTCTACCCTATAGACATAAGCCAGTAGCTGGATCTCAGGGACAGGACCGGGGCTGAGACTGGAACTGCAGCACAAGCTGAACTGAGCGAATTGACCGGCGGCGATGCATACACTAGCTGAAATTCTCTGACTCCTCGGCATCTGACTCGGCAGCAAAACAAAGTTCTCAAGCTCAAGCGGTACAGCTCCGGAAATGCTGGCGGCTGGGGCTGCTGCTCGGCAGCGTGCCGCATGTGCCAGGCCGAGACAAGAATCGCCGCACATGGAAAGCCTTGTAGATTGAGACGGTCGGGCCCTGTTAGGAATCGGCTCAAATCATAGTTCCAGAACTTCGAAACCGGAGATTAAGTTCCCACTGTCGAATCAAAGCTGTCTCTGTGGCGTCCGAGCACTTGGGAGACATCTCTCATCTCCAGTCTGCGTCCGAAGTCCTGCTGTCTGAAGATGATGAGCTCCTGTCCAGCAAACTGCAACGGCCGTAACACACCGGGATAGTCACAGCCCTAACCTGGCCTTCATGGTTCAGCATTTCAGCTTTACCGGCTTTACTGGTTGCGACTGTTTTGACAGTGGTATAAACATAGACTCGGTCGGACCGTCATTAGACCGTGTCATATGATACGATAGGAACCATAGACACCTGACGGATCGTGTGGCTTGACAATGACTCAAGCGACTCAGCTACGCAGTTACGCACCTCACCGAAGCTTAAGCCCAAACAGAACAACTGTTCGAGCCTGCCTGCTCTCGCTTGCAGACTGTCGTAAACCAAGCGTTCTGCGCCAGGGGCGCAGGTCGAGGAAGCGGCCATGTCTGCCCACCGGCGACGCCGACGCCCTCATTCTCATGCACCAACGAGACGGGGCGGTCGAGTTCCGCTTGAATGTGCGGCGCATCGTCTGGCTCAAAAGGCTTCGAGGGAGAATGCCTCGAAACGGAACATGTCCAGGTAACTTACGAAGAGCTCCAAGAAGTCGGCGCCTTTTTACAATGGCCGCCCTGACACACTATATTCGCCTGAGTTTTTGCGGCAGGCCGAACTGGTTGCTGTTCAGATGGCCTGGGCATACCCAGTCAACCAATCAGAAGGATTCGCTACGCTATTGCAAGGTTTTGGAGCTAGCCAACTTCAAACAAGTGACGCAATGAATTAAGCATGGACAACCAATGGCAATCAATCGGACCAGAAACAAAAAGTCAAACCCAACGGTGCGACACACAGTACACTTGGATCATGGGTGGGGCTCGAGTCCTCAAATTCTGAGGCTGACCTGCGAATTTGAAGAAAGCCCTTGAAGAAGTAACAGCTTCACTGCACTGCTACATACACTGTACACTGCTACACTACACCATAGTTTCACACAGTGGAGATAAGTCCATAGATAAGCTTTAGGTACAGGTTACAACTCACAAGTGAATGAGAGCCTAGCAGCAGACTTTCATGTCATACTTCGACTGTTTCAGTTCCTCCACGGCCGTGTCAACGTTAGACATGCCGTTCCGGGGCTCATCCCCCAGAGAGTGCACGTTCTCTAGGCTAGAGCTTCTGCAGACGCTGCAGGGTCACTTTGAACGTCCGAGCCATGGATTCTGTGGATTCTGGTTCCCCCTGCTCCTGCTGATTTTCTGCCGATTTGCTGTAGACTTGATGTTGGCACGGCTAACGCTTTTGCATAAGAAACCACTCTTCAGGATGAAAGCGGCGCTGACATGCGGATGCTGCCGTCGGGCCTGTGTTGGCGCGGGATCGCGCCGTAGCAGCAGGCATTGAGGCTCCAACCAGGATGGCACCAGGAGTTTGAATGTCATCAAAGCAACAAGCGTTGCAATCCTGCGAAGGTTGAAAGATTGGCATCGATATAATTTCAGTCGAACCGAGTCGAACCGCGTCAAGAGTCAATGACGCAGATTCGGTCCGAGATTCCAAGATACCCCAACATGGAACGAAGTTCACTGCACTGACCTAGCCGAACCGCCAAGCCTTAACTTGACCGAAGAACCGTCGCCAATTCGCACGAGGCTTGGGACACAAGTAGCCGACGCATTTGTCTTTGCCGGTGGAAAATGCGCATGGAAGTCTGTGTGCGAATGCCTGAACATCCCCTTTGCTCAATTGTCGCAGTCCTGGCCACCGTGCAAGATGGCAGGCACAGACGCTCGAGCAGATTTGGAGGCATCTGGAGCGCCACGTGCCGTACACCCTGGCCTTGAAAAGGCCGGCTGGGTCTGGCCTTCAGCTGGACCCATGCCTCTTACAGTACTGTCTTTGCTTTATGTTCCGGTTCAATGGTCAGAAGCAGCTCCGGACGGAACTCAGTCGGCTGCCCGACTCCCACAACACAAGACGTGAAACACAGGACCAAAAAAAAGGGCCCACAGAAAGCCGCTTAGCCAACCTGTACATATCCCACAAAACCCATCCTTTCCTAACTTCGACGAACTAAAGCCTGGCAAAATACAGTGTATTCTAAGCATCCGAAACAAGCCGTATAGTCAAGCATATGCACAAAATCCACGCTTACCAACACGTGGATGGTGCCAAACCACCATGGTCACAAAGGCGCGCGTTACCTTTAGGTATGTGCCTATGTGAGAGCAACACAAGTATACGTGGACTTTACTAGCCCGAATAGTAAGCCCGATACAAGTTTGAATAAACCCCGACAAAACCCTTGAGGGAGCTTTTGAAACGAACCCCAACTAAGTACATGGACCCTTGGGGATCAAATAGCTCAGAAGCTAATATAGGGGCGTTAACAATTGGAACGGGGGCTTGGAGTACATGTTCATCTCAGTTATAATATAACTATAAAGGACCCCTAAGAGGAGTACAGTTTTACCGTAATAGAGAGCCCGTACCTTACCAACAGAAACTTGTGTAGCGGAGCTTTCGTCGTGTGTTCAATCATGTCACATGCCGTTTCAACAAAGCCTCCTATGCTTTGAGACGGTGTTTCAGGGGTTCAGGGTTTGGGGACTGTTAGGTTTCGGGCTGGTGTTTTAAACGAATGCTGGCTGGGTTCCGCGATTGTCGATGCTGCTGCAGTGCATTCCCGCTTATAGTTTATCTTAGCGTTTACGCTTTGCGTTTTGAGAGGCAGGTATCCTACAGTCTTACTCCCGAGTTTTTTAAAGCTCCGGATCGTAGCCCATGTGTGATCAATATTCTGCATCTGCTTCGACTCAATGGACTGCTCCCGGTCATCAGTTGCAGCTC
Organism: Symbiodinium sp. CCMP2456; assembly: GCA_905221635.1. Classification (NCBI taxonomy): domain Eukaryota; class Dinophyceae; order Suessiales; family Symbiodiniaceae; genus Symbiodinium; species Symbiodinium sp. CCMP2456. The sequence goes on from CAJNDV010023324.1 coordinate 14,281, forward strand.
GCAATCGCACATCGTATGGAGCTCTTGTTGCTTCCGGCTCGCCTGACTTGTAATGAATGAACCAGCCGCAAACATCCCTCTGCATCGTACTCCTTCTCCCCCTCCCCGAACCCTCAACTGTAATTTATCATACTCATCTCTCCCGAAACGATTCAACTCAAAAGACTGATATTTTGCATGCCATGAAGAAAAGGTCTCCTCATTCCCTGCTAAGAAGCAAACACACCAACCCCTGCTATCTGCCTACTGAGAACACGGGGTCTAGGGTTGAGGTTTAGGGTACCCAGAGCCCCGGCAAGATCTAAAAAGTAGGTCCCCTAACTTGGGACCCTATACTCCTCAGGGGTACTTTATAGGAACCTCCGTAAGGGATGTACTTTCTAGATCGTCCAGGCAGTCTGGGTAGTACCCAGAGCCTGAGTAGCTGCCAAGGCACCTTCAATCCATGGGAATGACCTAAGCCAACACTTCAGCCAACTCAAAGCAAGCCATCGTAGATCCGTTCGGCAGACGCCCCTAGAAAGATCCCTTTCTGTCCATAGTATATTGCTATCTATATTACGTATATTACAGTGCACTGCAGTCTTTGATAGTAACTATACTATAGGCCCTAAATGGATCCCATTTTGCTCCCCTAAAACCCCCATTAATCTCCAGTCCTTCCTTTCTGCGAGGCGCCTCCTGAGCTCCTGAGGCCATGCTGGCTTAGGGGTTTTGGGTTTTTGGGTTCTTCCGGCAGTTTTGGCTTAGGACTATAGTCGAAGCCAGAAAGTTGAAACATCAATATCCTCATGCCCTTAAGGTAAAGTATAGGGGGTCCTAGCACCAATCCTCATGAACCCATGTTCCAACTTTCTGACGTTCACTGCAGGTTTTGGTAGGTTCTTATTTTTGGTGTTTCGGTTTCTTCTTTGAAGACTCCGGCGTTCCGAATGCCGTTCAGGTGTTGGGTTTTATGATGTTAACATGCACAACTGAACGGCGAGAATTACGACTTCGCAGCAATGTCCTTCTCATCATTATCGTCGTCATCATCGTCACCACCATCATCATCAACAACATCATCACCACAAACATCAACATCATCATCACCATCATCATCATCAGCATCATCATCATCATCATCACCAGCATCATCATCAGCATCACTACCAGCATCATCATGGGCATCATCATCATGATTACCACCGTCATCATCATCATCGTTATCCTCATAATAATCATCTTAACCATCATCATCTGGTTCGTTATCAGCTTGATGATCGTCATCACGATCGTCGTCGTCCTCCTCCTCCTCCTCATCATCAATACTTGTAGCAGCGACAGCAGCACAGCTACCACCAAACCCGACGACAAGGAGGAATAAAACAGCCATCTATGCTGTTGTGTTGTGCTGCTGATGCTGTTGCAGTGCCTGTCACAGGCACTGCAACAACAACAACAACAACAACATCAGCAGCACAAAACAACAGCAGAATCATCAACACCACGAAACCAACCTGAAATATTGCAGTGCCGCCAGCGTACCCTGCGCTCCATAAATTGAAAACCTGAAGCTTTAAAACTCAAACAAACCTAAAATCCTACTTCCTTCAACTGGCGAGATCCTCTCCCCATGAACCCTAAACCCCTTAGCCTTAACCGGGTCCTCTCTCACAGCCCGCGCTGGTGGCGCGCCGGGCTCGGGCCGTCTCTCCGACGTCCGACCCACTGCGAAGCCATGCGCATCCTGCCAATCTGGGAGCCCTAGGAGGGTAGTACGTGTTCCGTTGAGAGTTAAAGGGATATTTAGGGGTCCCTTTACGGGTCCTCTAAGGGTGTCGGGTTTAGGGTTTAGGATAGGGTGCAGGATTTAGGGTTCAGGGCTTCGGGATAGTGTTCAGGATTCAGGGTTTCGGGATGGGGCTCAGGGTTCAGGATCTAAGGTTTAGGGTTTAGGGTTTAGGGCTCAGAAATAGTGTTCGGGTTCAAGATTTAGGGCCTTGCGGGCTGAGGCCTCTCCTAACCCTAAACCCTGAACCCTAAACAAAGGGGTTTAATATAGGGGCCTGAAAAATAAAAAGAATAGCGGCTTTAGGGTATCTTACTCTATAACTATAATAAGGGAACGCCCAAAAATAGTGTTAGTAATTATTTAGGCCCCTATATTACATTGCCATCTGGAGTCTCCAATCCCCGCTGGCTTTGTCGAACCGAAAGCCTCTACAAAATCCTGAAGATGTCTACGTTCCTTTGTACAAGTTCATCTCGACGAACACGCTTCCTCCAAAAGTAAGGGGAGTCCCATACCGGGAGACTCAGTCATGCACCAGAGGAGCTGGAGAAAGGCATCTGCGGAGGCTGTGACAGCCAGCGAACTGCTTCTCTTCTGTGTGCCGTCTTATTCAGATTTTCTGAAGCATCGTACAAGCGGAAACGGCCTTGTGCTAAGACCGTGCGTAACAGAGCTGGATCCATTGGCTTCAACCTGTAAAGTGCTTGGGATCCATCTAAAGTTAGCGTTCTCGGAGCAGCGCTGTTTCAACAACACCTCCAGTGTCGTGCGAAACTCCTCACAGGAAGGCATGGCCAATCTCGTCACAAGATCATACAAGGACTTACAATCCGTAACGATGGTGGCTGTGCGGAGTTGCTTGAATCCAGCTTCAGGCTGTGGCCAGTTAAAGTGGCTTACGTGTATACATCCCCAGAGGGCAAGGACCCATCCAAGAACGTCTACTGCCTCCACGTCCCCGAAGCGGTTTGGGGTCTAGGGTTTCGGGGACTGGGGTTTAGGGCCTAGGGTTTAGCCTAGACCGTGGGCAACCCTTCCAACCCTGAGCAGCGCTTACGCCGTAATCAAACCTTCGATCCAGACTGCGCCACTCGAAGACCTTAAGCTGTGATGTGAACCCTGGTTTGGGGTTTAGGGCCTAAGCAACAATAACCCGCAACCCATGCAACCCTGATGAAAACCTGGAAACATTACATAAATGCTGAAACCTCTAGTAACATAGGGGCCCTGAGTTCTAAAAATAGACCTTAGGGCTCCCGGAAGCCATGTATTACAGAACCTTCATAGACCGGTTTGAAGAAGCCTTCAGAAAAGGAACCCTATTCTGATTCAGATAGTAGTAGGACCCTTGACCAAAACTTATACAGCACGAAAAACTCCTAAAAACGCTTCACCCTAAACCCCCAAAACCTTAAAAGGAACCCTAAACCCTTAAAAGGCACCCTAATCCCTTAAAAGGAACCCTAAACCCTTTAAAAGGAACCCTAAACCCTTGAAAAGCAAACCTTAACCCTTTAAAGGAAGCCTAAACCCTTGAAAAAGGCACCCTAAACCCCAGTAGCTCCCACGGAGCCACAGAGCCTCCGGACTCCGCGAAGACCTCCCATGGCGGACCCCGGCCTCTTAAAGACGGGATTCTTGTTCACGAGATCCCCAAAAGAGAAGGGTTTAGGCTTTTGTTTCTTTTTTTAGTTTAGGGTTTAGGGTTTAGGGTTTAGGCTGAAGGGTTTAGGGTTCCTTGTTAATGTCGGAACCTGATTAAGAAACCCTGGCCCTATAACCCCAAAATATTAGGATTCATATAGAGAACTCTAATAAAGACCCAAGGTTTCTTTATCAGGTTCCTACATTACCGAGACCCCCAAAAGAGAAGGGTTTAGGCTTTAGGGTTTAGGGTTTGGGGTTTGGGGTTTAGGTTTAGGGATTCAGGTTTAGGGTTTGGGGATTGTGGTTTAGGGTTTAGGGATTGGGGTTTAGGGTCCCAGACCCCCGAAAAGTACCTAAAACGCAGACCCCCTATATAATTTGGGACCCTATACTTCCCCGAAGGGTCCAATGTACCTAGGTTTAGGGTTTAGGGTTTAGGGTTTAGGGTTTAGGTTTCTATATTGGGAATAGATATTATGGTTTTGGAAGGTATCCCCTATAACAGTACCTAGGACCCTTTGGGTTCTAAGGGGTACTTTGTAGGAAGCTCCTTGGGGGACCCTTTCGTCTAGATCCTCGGGTCTGGGTAAGGGATTTCATTTCAGTTCCTATAAAAAGAAACCACATTATTTAGGGTTTAGGGTTGAGGGTTTAAGGTTAAGGGTTTTACTATACATCCCTATTATGGTAACTTAAACTACATTCCTAGACTGGAAGAAGTATCGACAAGAACGAGGAAGGATGACATTTTGTAAGCAAGAGTTCACATGCAGGATAGTCCTGCCGGAAGGAAGGAGCCCTTGAAGATTGCAACTCGGAATTTGGTTCAGTTGCGGTTTTGGATGTCCAGTCGAATGAGCCGTACAATTGTTGTTAAGGCTCCGTGCTAAGCTGTGGCTGTTGACCGGCTTGCTTCAAAGACCAGTGAGGCCCTAAACCCTAAATTAGGGACCTAGCTCAATTCAGCTCCGGGCTGCACCATAAAAACATTCAGGTCTACGGCTACAAACACTGGAACCTGACATCACTCAGAACCCTGAACCCTAAAACCCTGAAACCCTGAACCTTAAACTCTAAAAACCCTTAAGCCCACACGCTAGAAGCCCTTTTTAGCCCGACTTACGAGACCCACCTCGCGATGATTCATCAGAGTGGCGACGGTGTCCCTGCGAGGATGCTCCGTCGTTTCCGGAATTTCAGGCGGCTGCCTAGGATGAACCCTGTGTTAATAATTACCTGTGCTATTTTTTGGGGGGGTTCCTCATTATAGCTAAAGTATAAGGGGCCCCAAAACCCTGTTCGAATTATTAATTAAGGCCCCTACATTAAGTGGAACCCTACGGCTGATGATATATTATAACTCCTGCATTACCCATGATAAGCAATAGACCATAGTTCCCATAGTTTAGGGTCCCTATAAGGTAATGCAGGATTTATATCATCAACAGCAGTATGCATGTGTACGGTGAACACCGAACCACTGTGTTTACAGCAACTTGTTTTTTGTCAACGTGCCCTGGGTTCGGGATCTCCAGTTGGCATGGGGTGTCTGAAGGCAAAACAAGTCCCTGATCTTGCCATCTCAGTCACACGCCCATGGGCCCATGAGACTTAACAACTTTTCATGAAGTAAATCTACTTTCATTCACATTCAGTCCCAAGCCAATTCTAACCCCACTTACCAAGTCCCATGATCCGCCAAGTTGCCGTGGACGTGTGCACGTGTGTATACATTTAGGTTATACGTGCGTATATGTATATATATATATACTCATTTTTAGCTGTATGTACATGTTACATATATGTATATTCATATATACATATATATATATACACACATATATTGCTATGTATGCCAGCTCCCAAAAAAATTCAAGATACCTTCCTGAAGATCCTTCCTGCTCCTGTTGCTAAGGGCCTACAATGAAGGTCCGTTGTTTCTGAAAGTGCCTTATAACCCTCCCTAAACCCCCAGACCCTACAGTTTCGGGCTTCGGTTCAGTTTCGGTCGCGCCACTGTTTGCTCTTAGGGTTTAGGGTATTAACTTCGACAGCACCAAGCTTGAGGTCATACATGTATCGATTCCTTGCTTGGGGGGGGGGGGGGGGGGCGTGTCAGATATGGCAGGTGATTCTTTTTCACCCTCGAGTAGAGGCCAGCATAGCTGGCTAATGATATCCCAAAAAGTCTCCGTTTGCGTATACTACAACATACCCCCCCCCAGCCTAATTCGCCCAAAACCGGAAACAACAAAGCGCCGCCGCCTTGGCTGGTGTTTGTTGACGAACATGCCTTGGCACGCGGCAAATGGGCTTTCTCTAGTAGCACTCCACGGTTCCACCTAATCCCGGGGCCTTAATACATAGAAGAAGGTTTTGGGCTCCTGTATCGTATAATTATGATAAGGAAACCTACGGAATAATGCTGGCAATTATTTAGGCTTCTATATCAAACTCTGGTTAGGGTTCTAGGGCCAAGGCGCTTTTTTGATAAGCTACCTTTTCCTTGGCCCTCCCTCTTCAAACCTTAATCCTAAACCCAGCCCAAGTACCCCGCAACTTACCAGACTAAAGAGAGCATGTTAAGCTATTATTGAGCGGACTTGCTAGATGGTAACCTAAACTGATTTCAATCCCGAGGCAAGAACCCAGTCTAAGCCCCATCGTTTAAGCTTCACTCATGCCTCTACAACTATGTGTGTACGTGTGTGTGTATACACCCAAACATAGCTGTGTCATATATATATATATATATAATTATATGGAATATAAACGTAGACATGGACGTAGATAATACATAGCAAGATACACACGAAATTGTCCATATGCATATATATATATATGCATATATATGTATATATGTATCTATGTATCTATATATACATATAGACATAGACACATGTACATGCACACACATACACCCACCTACTCTAGTTGAAAGGCCCATGAATTTCAGCGAGGTGCCAAGAGGCGCCTTGCGCGGTGCTTTGCCAAAGCTCATGGCGCTCCTGCGGGTCCTTTCCCCTACGGGTCCAAGTACCTCTTATTATAGGGTTTAGGGTTTAGGGTTTAGGGTTTAGGGTTTGGGGTACCAGAAGCCATACATATAAGGATTACGTGGACCCTTAAGGTTCGTTCCTCCAAGACCAACACGACGAAGAATTAAGCTTGAGGGTTCAGCGTGCCTCATTTGAAAACCCTAGATCTTTATGCAAGGAGTCTAGAAGGATCTCCGAGTACAACGATTCATTTATGCATGAGGATCTGAATGTTCGTCTGGATGTCTGCCTGCCTGTCTGCCTCTGCCTCTGGCTCGCAATCTCTCCGCCCTTTGTTTGTATGTTGCTCTCTATCTCTCTCTCTATGTACATACACAACACCTCTGTGTATATATATATATATACACACACATACACACTGTACGTACGGACATGGTAGTATGTTTGCCTATGAGCTTGAGAAGGTCATATGCCCTTGAAGCTGGGGCTTTAGAACTGTCTCGTAGACTATTTATAACATACTCTGTTCTCTTATACCATTCTATTGTACTCCAAAAATGCACAGAAAGAGAGACGGGGAGATATAAGCAGGAAATCATCAAACCGCTCTTCCTGGCTATTGCACTCTTGCATCATGGCGGCATGGAAAAGGGTTTAGGGTTTAGGGTGTGATCCTTGAACTTCTGCAGCAAATCCAACAAAAGTTCTCGCTCTCCTTGACTCGAAAGCAAAGCTCCTACTTTACGCAGTGCATCCCGACTGCCTGAGATCCCCCCAATCCGACTTCCTGGCACTATGATAGTACTTAAGTAGGTCATGCTCTACCCTCAACCCAACTTTATAGTAAGTCTAAACCCTATGAACACTAAACACGTATATAAATCCTACACCCTGGGCTATAGGTGTGGGACCTGCAGGGTTGAGAGCTTAGGGCCAACCTTGGTTTAGGGTTTAGGGGTTTAGGGGTTTAGGGGTTTAGGGTTTAGGGTTTAGGGTTTAGGGTTTAGGGTTTAGGGGTTTAGGGGTTTAGGGGTTTAGGGTTTACGTTCAAGCCCGCTGACCGCTAGCGTGTGGTATAGCGGCCTTCGCAATTAGAATGGGATCTTGGGGTATAGGGGCCTCCGCAATTAGAATGGGATCGTGGGGTGCATGATGCGATAGATGTGATCGGGAGCCCTTTAGAGCAGTAGGACTAGCTGTTGAGACCCGTACATTGCCCAAAACCCCTAAACCCGTAAGCCCCAGAGAGCACAGCCTGTAGAGCCCTTGCAGAAACCCTCTACATACCTCAAAACGAACAGGAAATCCCGAGACACTTGAACGCTAAACCCCCGAAACCCTAAACATCTGTCGTCGCCCTAAACCCTAAACCCTA
>CAJNDV010023324.1:49529-61877 GCA_905221635.1 Symbiodinium sp. CCMP2456
TGCCGGAGTCAAGTGACGAGGAATCCGATGATGAGGTGGAGGCCCGTCGGGCAGCAGGGCGGCGCGTACCATTGCGCCGCAAGTCGGCGGTGCAGGCTGAAGGCGCAGCGTATGTCGAGTTGCACGAGGACCAGCTGAAGCCGTTCGATGGGAACACGGGGGCCAAGGTCGAGGACTGGATCGAGGAGAACCTGACCGGGTACCACGCGGACAGCACCACCAAGCAGTACGAGGGCGTCTACCACAAGTGGAGGACGTGGGCTGCGAGGCAAGGGTGGGCTACGGAGTTCCTCGACAAGTCTGAGGCGACCGAGGCCAACGAGGACAAGCTGCTGGGTTTCCTAGGCTACTTGGGTTGGTTGGGTTCGTCAGTGGCAACTCTCAAGCAGGCGGTGTTCGCCATCAAGGACGGCCACAAGCGGGGGGGACAGGGCGATCCTTTGGAAAAGATGTTCCGTTTGTGGATGCTACTGGGGGCGTTGGAAAAGCGCTCCCCCAAGAGGGCGCGAAGGCTGGGCGTCACCCCCGAGATGATGAAGTGGATCGCTCGGAGCCTGGACCCCGGGCCCGAGGCCTCGGCTGAGGAGGTCTTCGATGCAGCAATGATGGTTGCGGCGATGATGACGGCCTGGTTCTTCATGCTCCGTGCGAAGGAGTACTGTGAGTCCAACGGTGTGGACTACGCGATGGTGCTGCGCGGCGCGGACCTCAAAATCGAAGTGGATGCTGAGGGCCAGGTGTGCAGTGTAACCCTCCAGTTCCGCAAAACCAAAACGGATCAGGAGGCTTTTGGCACGTGCAAGACCATGTACACGTCGAACGTCGAGGACCTCTGTGTGGTGCGAGCCCTCGAAGCCTTTCGGCGGGTGGCTCCTCAGAGGTTTGGCGCCGGCAGCGAGGCGCTGAAGCCTCTTTTCCGGTGGGCAAATGGCCAGATGCTAAAGAGGACCCAGGTGCAAAACCTGCTGCAAAGGGCAGCAGCCGCAACCGGACTTCCGCCAGATCGCTTCATGTCGCACTCTTTGCGAATCGGAGGCGCTTCGGCCCTATTCCAGGCCACCGGGGAGATCGAGCTCGTGAAGAGGACGGGGCGCTGGTCTTCCGCGGCAGTTCAGCGGCACCTTCATGATGGCGAGGTGGCGTTGCGCGATGTGGCCAGAAAGATGGCGACGGTGGAGCAGAAGATCCACTACACGTGAGTGCGCTTAGATTTTGTGGGGTGGAGAGGCATGAGCCACAGGCGACTGCAGCTTCACATGACTGGTGCAGTGACGGCAAAAGTTTTGTAGTCGTCCGCTGCATCGTATGTGCACCTAAAGGGAGGGTTTATGGCAATCTCAATGCCGTCTTGACTTTAGGTTCAATGCTGCAACAAACTCCACAGGCACTGAAGCTGAACAACCTACACCCCAATCCTGCATAATGGCCCGGCTAGAGCCTGAGATTCTAGTCCAGTTGGCCGTCAAACCCCAAAGGCCGGTACACTAAATCGGAATTGATCCACCATTACCACTCCAACTCCATAGTGTGCCGAATGGGATACTCCACAGCCCTGCAAGATCGAAAGCTGATAGGGGATATAGTCAGAGTACAGTTGGAGGGGGAGTACATCATCATGCCTCGATACGGTTTAGGGTTTAGGGTTTAGGGTTTAGGGTTTATGGGTTTAGGGTTTAGTTCAGACCCCTTCTGTTACAAGCGCGTTGAACTACCACCAGACGTTGCCCCCCCCAAAAACCTGGGTCCTTGTATGACAACATTGGCCTTCTACGTCGCTTGAAGAACCCCTCGAAGGTTTAGGGTTGAGGCCAATTGGCGCTGAGAGTCTTGGAGTGTAGGGTTTAGGGTTTACGGTTTAGGGGGGGGGGGTTGAAGGTGTAAGGATTCAGGTCTAGATTTAGTTGATCTCGAGGATGCACTTGAAAACATCGCCAAACACCAAATGCCAAACCTTAAAATGACAACGCCCTAAGCCCTAAACCCTAAACTCTAAACCCTAAACCCTAAACCTTAAATTCCTCCTAAAGCTTTTCGACCCCAAGACCCACAACAAAAAGGCCCAAAACTCTGAGGCCCCCTAAGCCCTGTAGGATCCTTGTAATGTAGGGGCCTTAATAATTAGAATAGGGTTGGGGGGTTCGGGTTCCTTAATATCATCATATAATAATATACCCCCCCCCGAGACCCGATATTCTAATTAGTAAGGCCCCTAACTTATATAGAACCCTTAATAGCAGCCTTGTAGAAACCCCTCCCCCCCCCACCCCCCACCCCCCGCTCCTCGGCACCCCCTGCACCCCCTCGAAACAAACCTCCTCGGTGATGAGTTGCGTTGAGTTCACCATCTTCGCCTCAGGAATTCGAGTTTTTCGCATGTCGGGCTTGGTCTCTGAAAGGGCTATTACCCCAAGGCTCCATGTACCCACATCGTATATGCTTAAGCCTTAACAAGGTTCCTCTAAAGGTACTCCCGGGTCTAAGCATATACTATGGGGTTAGGGCTGAGGGTTAGCGCTGGCGGGTTAGGATCCTAGGCGTAGGGCTCAGGCTCTTATTTGTTTGAAAAACCTTTAACATTCTCGCCTTTGGAAGTCGAAGCTATAAATCTATGCAGTCCTGCTATGTGAATTCCTTTTGTCTTGCTCTTAACCCCGAAACTCTAAACCCTGACTAAACCCCTGACCCCTAAACCCCTCAACCGTAAACCCTAAAACTAAAACCCTAAACCCTAAAACCCTAAAAGCCTAACATCCTAACACCCTAAAGCCCTAAAGCCCTAAACCCCAACACCCTTAAAACCCTGAAGCCCTAAAACCCTAACACCCTAAACCCCTAAACCCCTAACACCCTTACACCCTAAAGCCCTAAAGCCGTAAAACCCTAAGCCCCAAAACCCTAAAGCCCTAACAGCCTCAAACCTTAAAACCCCCAAAACCCTAAAACCCTAGGGCCCTAAAACCTTAACATCCTAAACCCCTAAAGCCCTAACACCCTAAAAACCTAAAGCCCCAACACCCTTAAAACCCCAACACCCTAAACCCCTACAACCCTAAAGCCCTAACACCCTGACACCCTAAAGCCCTAAAGCCCTAAAACCCTAAAGCCGTAAAGCCCTAAACCTTAGAACCCCCAAACCCCAAAGCCCTAACATCCCAAAACCCTAAAGCCCCAACACCCTTAAAACCGTAAAACCCCCAACCCCAAAACCCTAAAGCCCTAAAGCCCTAAAGCCGTAAAACCCTAAACCCCAAAACCCTAAACATCCTAACAGCCTCAAACCTTGTTAAAACCCCAAAACCCTACAACCCTAGAACCCTAAAACCTTAACATCCTAAACCCCTAAAGCCCTAACACCCTAAAACCCTAAAGCCCCAACACCCCAAAACCCTAGAGCCCCTAAACCCTAAAACCCTAACACCCTAACATCCTAACACCCTAAGGACCTAAACCCCAAAACCCTAAAACCCTAACAGCCTCAAACCTTAAAGCCCCCAACACCCGTAAAGCCCTAAACAAATGAAGGGCGCCCGGTGACCTCCCAGGCCAGCTGCGTCTCGGAGAAGGCCGGGTGAAGGCAGGGATCGCCTCCCTCCCAGCGGAGAGATAGGTTTTATAGGGCTTACAGGGTTTAGGGGTTTAGGGTTTATAGGGCTTATAGTTTAGGGGTTTAGGGTTTTAGGGTTTATAGGGTTTTGTAGGATCTTATAGGGTTTTATAGGGTTTATGGGGTTTTAGGGTTTATAGGGTTTATAGGGTTTTAGGGTTTAAGGGTTTAGGGTTCAGGGTTTAAGGGTTTGGGGTTTAGGGTTTAGGGTTTAGAGTTGAGGGTTTAGGGTATAGAGTTCCCACTTGTTTAGGGTTTAGGGATTAGGGCTTAGGGTTTCGGGTTGAGGGTTTAGGATTAGGGGCTTGTCATCAAGTGTTTCAATGGCAACATGAGCCAGAACGGTGTAGGCTTTAGGATTATGGGTTTAGATTGGGGTTTAGGGGTTGGGGACAACAGTACATGATCGCCATGACGCCCACAATATTCACAAGCATAGCATCGGAAAGTTGCACAATGTCTCCTCGTGGCTTGGGGCTCGTAAACCCTGAGCTCTACAATCGAGGTCTTGGTAACATGGGGGCCTTAATAATTAGAATTGGGTTTTGGGGTATATCATACTACACTTATAATTAGGACCCCCCCAAACAAAAAAAAATATATATATATATAGTATAGGTAATTATTAAGGCCCCTATGTTATGAACTCTAAGCGGCCTGGGTGGCTTAAGGATGCGAGCTTGAGGGTGGAAGCTTAGAAGAGGTTTGGATTTAGGGCGCCCGCACGAAGCTCGCCTTTGCACTGCTTGAGGTCCTCTTCGGCGGTTTTCTTCGAGCTGGAAGTTGAGGTATGCGGCAGCGTCTTCCCTGGTTCCCTGTAGGGGCTAAATTAAAACTGATCATTTTTAAATCCCTATTGGGTTTTTATTATAACAAAAATGTAAAATTGTAGCCAACAAGGACCCAGTTCCCTATCGGCGACAGGGTCCTGCTCGCCGCCACCTGCCGCTCTTTCGGTCTGTTGAGCGGCTCGGTGCTTCACAGCCCGTCGGCCCGATTTCTGGCGTCTCCGGGCCACTCAGATCCCTGCCGCCTCAACGTCGCGCTTGAAGCGGTCGTGAGAGACCCACCCCAGCTGGCTCACGCTGGGTCGGAACAGGGCTCTCCAGCTCCTGCAGCTGCGGAGGCAGGGCCGCGAGGTCTGCCTCCTCGCCTTCCAGCTCTGCATGAGCCTCGGCCTTCTCAGCCGCTCAGGCACAGGCCTCCTTGTTCATGGAGAAGGTCTCCGCGAGCTCGGTGAGGTTGGTTAGTTACCAGGCCCACCTTTCGGGTTTCGGGGTTGATGTCCGCCAAATTAATGATGCCAGCTTTTCCGGACTACCAGACATCTTAGTCTCATAGATCCAGAGTCCCCCAAACAAACCCTAAACCCTAAACCCAAAGCATACAGTCAATTCCCAGCTTTTCCGGGCAGCGGCCAAAATACCATCGGCTGCCTTCATCACATGGGAAACAGGGCTGTGAGTACTATAGAAGCCTTAAACAAATTCCAATATTGCTGTTAGGGTTCCTTATAATAGAACTACTATAGAGGCTATTCTAACTATTAAGCCCACTATGTATTACTTGCAGGACATTGCCCTTCTCAGAGCCTGCCCTGCCAGCTGACTGGATTTCCTGGGTGCCCAACTGCAAGGGCTCTTTTGGCCCTAACCTAAACCCTAAACCCTTATAAACCCTAAACCCTACCCTATGGTGCCCAACTGCACAGGGTCTCTTGGCTGGACCAGGCTAGATAGGACGGGATGCACATATGCTGGGCAACTTCGCTCCCGAGTGACTTTGCCCAGCTTGGGCTTCCCCCTTTCCAGCCCAAAACAAGCCTAAACCCTAAACCCTAAACCCTAAACCCTAAACCCATTTCGGGTTGGGGGGTTTGGGGTTCAAGGGGATGTGGGGCTTAGCATTCGAGGGCGCGCTATTGACTGCATGAGGATAGGGTTTAGGGGTTTAGGGGTTCAGGGTTTAGGGGTTCAGGGGTTTAGGGGTTAACTTATAAGGGTTTAGAAAATGTCGGGAATGGCGCAAAGGACGGCGTCGGGTTTAGGATTGAAGGTTTAAAAATTAGAATTTAGGCTTTAGGGTACTGTCTAGGTGAGGGCAAAGCCCGGCTTACGGTTTCCAGTCACCGGGTCTACCTAGCATAGGAAATTCGGGCAGTGCCTAAGGGTCCAAAGTACCCAATAACTAAATATTCAGGTGCTGAGGTTTAGGACAGTAGCACAATTTCGCACTCATTGGCTCCATTTGGGTCCACCACAGAGGGCTTTGTCTCTGAGAGTTTGTCCCACAAACCTGGCATTCAAAGCATCACACGGCCTCGCTATCACAGCTGCGTCGCTGGTGGGCAGCCTCCGGTTTGCCGGAGCTAAACGCACAAGCCTAGACGATGGTAGGCTACTGCTCACTGGCCCTGCAGAAGAGGAGTTCACATTTGACATAGAAGCTAGCAGCTAGCAGCCTCGGGGTAATGTAGTTAGGGCTTTGAATGTGGGTTGAAGGCATATGTTTCGGGTTGTGGATCTTGCTCGGCTTATGTTGGGGGTTAGGTGCTTGAGAAAAGGATGAGGGCTGGGAAGCGTATAGGATCTGTCCAGCTTTCAAACCGCGGCTTGGACTTTGCAGATGCTGACTGTTCGAGGCCCAGTCGGTGTCAGAATGCAGGAAGTGTTGACCGGGATGCAATACACAGGCGCCAAACGACTTGCTGAACCTTGTTTAATGAACCCTACAACCACAAAATATCTTGGTCAGGATCCATAATTAACCCCCTGCCCTACATGCTAATAACTTTTTGCTTGGGATCCTGACCCCAAGCTCTACGCCGCCTCCCGTCCCACCGTCCCGTACGGCGAGCATGTGTCGTGTCAGCGCTGCTCGGGCACAGTACAGGTGCACTACCTGGGAGAAGCGCTTGTCAGGAGCTGACCACAGCTTGCACTGCCTTAGGCTTCCGACCACGAACTCCAGGGCTTGGGTGGTAGAAAGTTGGTTTACGTGCCCGTCTTTGAAGAGGCTGTGCATCATTTGCGACGTCCACCCCCCTCGTGCGACAAAGTACTGGATGTCGCAACGCCCCTGACTCCGGCAGGCGATGCCGACCATTGTAGCATGCTGGCCAGTTGCTCTCCAGCATCTCCTGCACGTCCACCCACAGAACGCACTCCCGCTCTCACCGCACATGTGTTCTCGCCCTTACTGCAGGTCTGCTTCACGACCTGCTTTCCGCCGCTGGTCTGCGTGCACCGCCGCAAGCCGTACACACAAACACGCACACTCACAATAAACCCTCTAAATCCTAAACCCTAAACCCTAAACCCTAAACCCTAAACCCTAAACCGATTGGCAATCCGACAGTAACCCCTGAGCCATCCTGGGCCCTATAAACCTGAAACCCTAATTAGGCCCAAACCCCTCTCCCCGAATCGGCCCTCGTCCCTCAACCCTACCTAATCCCCAAGCCCTTACCCCCAAAACCATGAAGAACCCTAACCCTATACCCTGGCCCTAAACCCTAATCCCTAAATTAAACCCTAAAACCTCAACCCCAAACCCTAAATCCCAAATCCTAAACCCTAAACCCTGAAACCTAAACCCGAAACCCTAAACTCTAAGCCCCAAAACCCCAAAAGCCGACCTCCCAGTCCACAGCTACGGGTTCGGCCGTGGGAAAAAGCCGCGCGTAACCGCTGCCGCAGCACTCCTCCGGACTTGCAAGGGCACGGTTTAGGGTTTAGGGTTTAGGGCTTAGGGTTTAGGGTTTAGGGTTCAGGGTTTAGGGCTTAGGGTTTTGGGTTTTGGGTTCAGGATTGAGGGTTCAGGATTGACAAGTCTTAGGGTTTAGGGTTTAGGGTTTGGAGTTTTGGGTTCAGGATTGATGGTCTATACGGGCTAATTAGGGTTTATAGGGTTTCGGGTTTAGGGTTTGGGGTTTTGGGTTCAGGATTGAGGGTCTATAGGTCAGGGTTTGGGGTTCAGGCTTCAGGCCTCAACCCCAAACCATATTGGGTTCAGGATTGACAAGTCTGTAGGGTCTAATTAGGGTTTATACGGTCTTACAGGGGTAGGACAATAAAGGCTTCTTTAAACCCTAAACCCTAAACCCTAAACCCTGGGGGCTCTGATGGCACTGTAGGGGTTTCCATAAAGCTCTACGAAAAGGGAACCATCAGGTTCTCTGCAGGGCACTACGGTTGATGATAGTCTCGGTGAAAAATGGGACATGGGAGTAATAGGGGGCCTCAGGCTTTAGGAAAGTTTAGGGGTTTAGGGTTTTAGGGTTTATTAGGGTTTAGGGTTTAGGGTACGGTTGATGACATAAATCCTGCATTACCTTAAGGACCCTAAACTATGGGAATTATGGTAGATTCCTTATTCTAGGCAATGCAAGATTTATATCATCAGCCGTAGGGCATTGGAGTTTTGGCTTTAGCGTCGAGGGTTCAATGCACTCCATCCGCGCTTTCCGGAGTGGGTTCAGGGTTTAGAGTTTGCGGCGGTGCTTGCGGCTTTGCTCTCCGGGCAGTATATAAAGTCGCGTTTTCACGGTTTAGAATCAGAAAGTTATATCATATCGGGTCTACAAAGTTTCTTAAGGGTACATGTTGGAGTTTCGAGGGTAACGTTCTTTCTGATCGGCTTCCGGCGTTTTCGGGGAGTGTGTGTGTGTGTGTGTGTGTGTGTATGGCTTGGTTTGGAGTGTGCTGACGAGAACGCAAGCGACTAAAAAAAAACCAAACCCTAAACTCACCCTAAACCCCACACCCTAAACCCTGAACTCTCAACCGATTATCCCTTGTCTGGGTCGGGGCCTGTCCTTCCAGGTGTAGATGGAGTCGAAACAAAGCCTAGGCTGTGAAGGTTAGGGGCCTTCTTCATGGCTTTTCGGTGCCGTGTTCCCTCTAGGGTTTAGGGTTGAGGGTTTAGGGTTTAGGGGGGTCAGAGTTTCGTGGGGTTTTCAAGCAACCCACTAGGAAAGCAGTATATACTTCCTGGGCTGGGCATATTCTAAAAGGGTACCAGAACAGCCAAGATGTAAAAACTGTATGCCATGGCGCAACGCAGAAACAGGGGAATCCATATCTGCAGCCAAAACCCAACAAAACCCAAAAAAGCAACAACACAAAAACCCTAAACCCTAAACCCTAAACCCTAAACACAAAAACCCTAAACCCAAACCAAAAAAAAACAAAAAAAAAAACTGCCCTCCATTAGGCAACCCAGTAGCTGCAGTATCTCCCGACTGGGATTGTCGCAGCAGTCTTTCCTGGCAGGAACGTTCGATCCACAGCCCCTTATAGTTAAGGGTTTAGGGTTTAGGGTTTAGGGTTTAGGGTTTAGGGTATTTCAAGAATATTCCTTACGTGTGTGGCTTTAGAAGCTCCTGAATTGAATACTGGGTACTGACATAGGCCATACACATACCGACAGCATGTCGCTCTTATAACAAGGGACACTGAAACAGTCGCTAACTTATACGATCAATCGGCCAATAAAAGTCTTAATAAATACACAAAGTATTCTGAAGGGTTCCCTACTATAAAGTTCTAGCATACCCTACCCTCAAACCCTAGTCTGTCTATGCAATCTCACTGTGCTGGGGCTTTGGGACCTGGTTGGTTAAAGATTCTAGCCCCAAGCCCACACATTCAACCCTAAACCCCAACCCCGTCAGCATCTTAAACCTAAAATCCCGAAACCCAAAGCCCCTAAACACAAACCCCTAAGACCTAAGAACGAAACCCTTAAACCCAAAGCCCCTAAACCCCTAAGTCCTAAGCCCTAAACCTCCAAACCCTAAGCCCTAAACCCCTAAACCCCATGCCCCAAACCCCCAAAACGCCGAAGCCCTAAACCCCAGAGACCCCGGCGCTAAGCCCCAAACTGAAGATCTCAAGGTTGCTATCGACCATGAGCTCCAAAAGAAAAAGCGACTAGGGTTTAGGGTTTAGGGTTTAGGGTTTAGGGTTTAGGGTTTAGGGTTTAGGGTCTAGAGTCTGGGGTCTAGGGTTTAGGGTTTGGGGTTAGGGTTCCTTTAAGGGTTCCTTCAAAAGGGTTTGTATACAGGGTATTATAAGGGTTTAGTACAGGGGCCTTCATAATTAGAATAGGGTTGGGGTGTATATTAGACTAGACTCATAACAAGGAACCCTCGAAAATAGCTTTGCTAAGTATTTAGACCCCTAAAGTACCTATCCATCAAGCACGGAGATGTCAGCAAGAAGATAGGGGCCTTGATAATTAGGTTTAGCGTTTTAGGTTCTATAGGGCGCAACCCAAGGGCACAAATCATGAAACTATTGCGGGGGTCTACAGTGCACATGTACTCTGTCTACCAAACTGGGCTCTTGCTATGGTCACCCCTGAACTCGAACAAGGAAGCCTCAGCTCAGCAGCAACGCTCAGCGGTAAGATGCGGCAGGCTGGCAATCCCTGTGAAGATGGAGGTCCTGAAGGCCTTGCCCACTCAAAGTAAAATGCTTTAGCCCTCAAAGCATCTGCCACCCAAATCATGTCAATGCATGTAGAACCCCAAGCCCTAAACACTAAGGCCCTAAACCTTTGTTTAATCTTCAACCCTCTCTAAACACGGCGGCATCGCTGTCTTGGAAACTCCTGCTCCCAACACGGAACGTGTGAATGAACTTCATCTTCCTGTCTGCGAGTTCTTTTGTCACCAAACCCTCAGTCTTTGTTAGGAACTCATACCTGGTTGGGGTTTAGGGTTTAGGGTTTAGGGTTTAGGGGTTAGGGTTTAGGGTACAGCATTCGAGGCCTTTTCTTCCTGGTTTGTCAAGGTTGCGTGGTTGGGGCTTGAGGTAATGTCGGGGGCTTGACAAGTAGAATAGGGGTTAGGGGGAATATATTATACCACAATCATACTGGGCCATACTCATACTAAGGAACGCCCCCAAAGTAGTATCGGTACTTACTTGGAAGTTTCCGATTTTAGGGGACCCTAATATAGTAAGTAGGATCCTTACTTTCAGGACCGCAAAATGAGGTACCCCCCCCCTAAACCCTAAACCCGAAACCCAAAGACGCATGGGTACTTATTTAGGGCTGAGTATTCGAGAGTTCAAAACCGAAACCCTCAACCCTAACAGCTAGAAAAGGGTTTAGGGTTTAGGGTTCCTTTAGGGGTTCCTTTTGCAAGGGAGAGCTCCACCCAAGCCTCGATACCCACCAACATAACCTCAAGTCTCCGCAACCCGAAAGACCGGACCCGAAATCACCACCAATTAGAAGAAAGGTTTAGGGTTTAGGGTTTAGGAGTTTTTGGCTTTAGGGTTTAGGGTTTGTAAGGGTTTAGGGGTTTAGGGGTTTAGGGTTTTAGGGTTTCGGCCTGGACTGAAGATCCCAGAGCTTAGTCATGACCTACTCCATACCGTCTTACATAGCTATTCGTGGGGCCCTAAAAATTAGAATCGGGTTTCGGAATTTATTATACTACAAGTATAATATCAGTACCCCCCCCTACCCTATTCTAAGCACTACCCTATTCTAAGCACAAAGGCCCTCATAATACTAACAGACTAACCCTAAACCCTGAACCGTAAAACCTAAACCCTAAACCCCTAGAAGCCCCCAAAAAGCTGCCCTAAATCCCCTCACCCCCTGGCCCAATGATAAGCAGGGGAGATCCAATCCGAAACCCCTACTTGGAGGATCATGGGGCTTAGTAGCTAGGGTTATGAATAACTATACGTATAACCCCCAATTAGGGTACTTATAACCCTACTTACTAAGTCCCATGAGCCTCCACGTAGCCCCAAAGCACTGACCTGGACACGAAGCCTAGACCCCCGTAAAGGAGGCTTAAGGCTTCAGGGTTTAGGGTCTAGGGTCTGGGGCTTAGGTTTTAGGGTTTAGGGGTTAGGTCTATATATGTCCTAGATATAATCCTACACTCTCCTACACATCATAACCCTTCCGATACCGCGGCCGCTGAACCCGAAACCCTGGATAAACGAGCCCTCATGTTTAAAGCCTCAACGGCAAGCCCCTGAACTCTAAACCCTGTCTATAAAGCACAACCCAACCCCCCCCAAAGTACGTTAAAATAATGGCGGTATATAGGGCTATTGTTCTACATACCGTTTGGGGTCCAGGAAGGATTCAACTTTTTCTTCCTGCGCTGAGTTCCTCCGTCGAGCCCAGGTTTGTCAGGGCTTGCTAGGAGAAGCCAGCAGAGTTTGTACATAAGAACGACCAAAGCTTCCCTTCCCAACCTTAATGGGTTCGGATTTGCCTTAATAATTCTAGTTTTGGGGTGTAGTTTACTGTAATTGAAATGGGGAGCCCGCAAAATAGTATAGATACTTATAAATGAAGGCCCCTATATTAGGGTTTAGGGACCAATGCTTCCCTTCCCAACCTGAACGGGCCACAGTCATAGTGTCCTTTAAGCTTTGCTTTGTATGATCGCTGTAGAAGGGCTTCAGCCGGGATTCATATGAGTCGTCGTCAAAACCCCGTTTTGGCGCAATTATCCTATATAACTCAATCGATGCGTGTACTTGCGGCCGCCGCAAAAAAATATGAGGACCGCATGTAGATACACAAATTGTACATATGCATATATACATACAATACATCTGAATCTACATATACAGGGCATATACGTATTATTACATGTACATAACTAAATAAATAAATATATGGTATGGTATGACAGATCTAAGATGATATGTATGTGCGGCGTATATACATACATATTATATATACACACATGCATATACCTG
>CAJNDV010023335.1:5859-16621 GCA_905221635.1 Symbiodinium sp. CCMP2456
AGAAGGGCTTTGAGGGTTTAGGGTTCTTGTAAGGTTTCCTTAGAGGGGTTTAACCCTAAACCCTAAACCCTAAACCCTAAACCCTAAACCCTAAACCCTAAACCCTAAACCCTAAAAACCCTAAACCCTATGGTTTAAGGTTTCTTTCAAAGGGGGCTTTGCAGGGTTTTACACGGTGCAAAATAGACCCTGCTGTGCTAGCAGTTCGGTCACTGCGGCTCGTGATCCTCTCAGTCTGGGCCGCATCCCCCAAGAGTTTTAAGTTCTATAATGTGTTCGATTATAATCTAGTACACTCTAACATAGTCAGAGCAGTTGAATGTAGTCAAGTATAACCCAAGACCCAATACAGTCTAGCATAAGCAAAGAGGAACTTATACAAGATAACAAGATATGGAACAGCGTGACATAGTTTGACCCTAAACCCTAAACCCTGCGCCCTAAGCTCTAAGCCCCAAGCCCTAAGCCCCAAACCCTAGACCCAAAGCCCCCAAACCAAGAAGTCGGGTACAGCAAAATTCCTTAAACAAAGCCTGGTTTGGGGGTTTCCGGTTTAGGGTTTTTGGGCTTTTGGGTTTGGGGGTTTGGGGGTTTCGGGTTTAGGGTTTTTGGGCTTTTGGGTTTGGGGGTTTGGGGGTTTCGGGTTTAGGGTTTTCCATTGAAGCCCGAAGTCGTAACACCCTTAGTTGCTGGACAACAGCGCGCCGCGGACCCTCGTTTCCGAACTAGACGTAGACCATTGACCCTAAACCCTAAAACCCTAAACCCTAAACTCAATGTGCCGCACAAGGACCTGGGCCTTGAATGTATTTAAACAACCCCCCTCCTTCCTGAACCAAGAAACGCCAAACCAATGTTTTTAAGGGGTTTTGGGTTTAGGGGTTTAGGGTTTAGGGTTTAGGGTTTAGGGTTTAGGGTTTAGGGTTTAGGGGTTTAGGGGTTTAGGGTTTAGGGGTTTAGGGTTTAGGGTTTGAACCTCTTCCTGCTAAACCCTAAGCTCCTAAACATCTCATTTCTGAGCCAAGCGACAACTCAAACAGTCGCCCCAGGACCTTTTCTCCAGTCCTCCCCGTAGGACACTGATGAAATCTTCACGTCGCTGTCATAAACCTGCCTTAAAACCCTAAACTCGAAACCCAAAATTTTAAACCCTAAGCCCGAAACCTTTAGCCCTTGTAAATTCAAGAGATCCCGTGCCCCTGAGGCTATGTCCGCGAATCCCGGCCACGAACGCCTGCTGGAGGAAGGAGCTTGGTCCGGGGCTCTGTTTTGGAGGGCTGCTGGTCGTTTCACAGGTTGCTAATAATATAGGGGCCTTAATTCGAACAGGGTTTTGTTTTTTTTTTTCTATGGTATAATGATAATAAGGAGCGCCAAAATAGGAAGATAATTAGTCAGGCCCTTGCATTAAGGCCTTTTTGACGGAATTACAAGGGCCTCCCCGAGTTTTATACGAGGGGCCGTGAGGGTTCTGTAAGGGGTCTGCAGTGTTGTCCAAGGCTTCGTGGTTTAGGGTTTAGGGTTTAGGGTTTAGGGTTTAGGGTTTAGGGTTTAGGGTTTAGGGTTTAGGGTTTAGGGTTTAGGGTTTCATAAGGATTTGAGCAGGGCCTGTCTGTCAAGGGGTGCTATCTGGTAGAAGCCCAGAAAGTTGGAACATGGCGACCCTTATGCCATTAAGATAAAGGGATAGGGAATCCTAGCGCTGTTCATCCTGTATCCATGTTCCAACTTTCTTGGGTTCATTATAATAGCTTGACAAAGTTTTGTTTGATAAGGGTTTTCAAGGGTTGTGTAAGATGTCGAGGTACAGTCCAGGGATATGCACGGCGATGCACAGCACGTGATGTGCCGTGGCTGTGATACTGCGCGACTGGCACACGGCCGAGTATTGGTTGGTGATGGGGGTACCCTAAACCCTAAACCCTAATGACGGAGATGCCAGGCCATCGCAGTGCGTACAGCGTTGGTCATGACCATGATAATCGGGTGTCGTCTGTCTTGAGCATGTTTAGACTCATTGCGGTTGATTTGCCAGGGCTGATTCGTCAGAATATCGGGGCCTTAATAATTGGAATAGGGTTTTGGGGCCCATTCTACCACATGCGTAATAAGGAACCCACCCCCCCAAAAAAAAGTATAAGAAATTATTGAGGATCTTCCATTACTTGCTGCTTCCTGCTATTCCTGCGGTTTCCTTGCTGCATTTTTACCATCTTATACCATACCAAGGTAGGGGTTTAGGGTTTAGGGTTTAAGATAGGGGTCTTAAGAATTAGAAGTAAGTCCCATGATCCTCCAAGTAGTCTCCGAGTGAGGCTGGGCTACGTCTTGGGCGGCATCGACGGATTCGTGGAGCTCCTCCAGCTGGCGAAGGCACTTTGTTTGTTTTGGTAAGTAGGGCTTTAGGGGTTTAGGGTTTAGGGTGTAGGGCTTATGGAAGGGTTCCTTGAAGATCAGGGTTTCAAAAAGGGTAATCGTTTCTCTACTAATGGTTGTATCGGGTTTCCTTTCAGAGGCGGGGATATAGAATATGAGGGCCCTGTTTTGGGCTCCACCGGGGTTTGGGGTTTAGGGTTCAGGGGACTTCGGAAGGAGGTGTCGCAACGGTTTTTATAAGGATTTCGAAATGATCTTAGTAGAAGGGTTTCGTGAAGTTTTTGTATGTTTGTATACGGATTCCGTAAGGTTTCATGATCTGCGGATTTAGTCGTTCACGTATAGCTCGGGTCGTAAGTAGGGGCGCTGGGGTCTATTGGTATACTTAATCGTGTGGACAGTGATTGGGTCCCTTTACGCTGACAACAAGAACTCGTGTTGTTTCCACGATGTTCAGGGGACCCTAAAATTGTTTTGGGGTCTAGGTATCAGGGTGTTGAGGTTTAGCGTTGAACCTTCAGGCCTAAACGTTAAGATCCGGATCTTCTATACAAATTCCAGCGCCGATCTTACGAAGTCTTGTATGGCAGGGGATGCACTTTCTTCGTGTTTTCTGCAATAGACGCATGGTCCTGTCATTACCTCGAGGATCAGGGCACTTAGTAAGTAGTTTATAAATCAGGTCAGAAGTACCCCCAACCAAGGCTGTTCTCTAAATTGTTAACGCTTAGCGTCGTCCGCCTCGGCCCGGCCGCACAGAGGACCGACGAATGGCTCATTTGTTGTTTCGAGCAATGGCTGAGCTCAATGGAGCAGGCTCAAGATGGGGGTTTCCGAAAAAAGGGGGCCCTAATATAGTACCCTAAATAATAGGATCCCTATTATAAGGACCCCAAAATAAGGTACCCCAATTTTCTGAAACTCCCAGATTCGTGCGTGCTGGGAGTGCAAAAGGGCTTGGCTTTCGGGTTTAGGGTTTGGGTCGTTTGGGGTTTAGGGTTTCGGGTTTAGGGTTTGTTAGTCAGCGTACCTTGTGTGAGGGATAGTGGAGCCCTACAGTCTCATACTTTGAAACCTCACAAACACATGCACCCAATGCTCTGCAATCCTAAGCTTCTATTGAAAGCAGCAGCCAAAGATCCCTGCCTGGATTGCGGAGCATTGAGCCCTAAACCCTAAAGCTTAAACCCTAGACCCTAGACCCAAGCCCTAACACCCACCCCTAAACCCGGAACGCCTGAACCCCTCAACCCTAGACCATAAATAAGGACCAAGACCCTAAAGCTGAGACCCTAAGATATGGTGGGAAGCAGGCAATGCCCTGCGATTCCGCCGGGACCATGGCGGTCCAGCAGGCAGCGCGACCGGCAGGGTTTAGAACGTAATATAGGGGCAGCAGTACTTCTACTGCTAAAGCAACAATAACAACCACTACTACTACTACTACTACTACTACTACTACTACTGCTACTGCTACTGCTACTACTGCTACTAGTACTATAACTACTTCTACCACGACTAGTAGTAGTAGTAGTAGTAGTAGTAGCGGTGGTGGTGGTGGTGGTGGTGGTGGTGGTGGTAGTAGTAGCAGCAGCAGCAGTAGTAGTACCAGTAGTAGTAGTAGTAGTAGTAGTAGCAGTAGCAATAAAGTAGCATTAGCAGTAGCAGTAGCAGCAGTACTCGAAGTAGTAGCAGTGGCACTAGCAGCAGTAGTCGTCTTCCTCGTCGTCGTCTTATCAGTAGTGGTAGTAGTAGCAGTAATTGTTGCTGTTGTTGTTCTGGTTTTTGTAGTGGCGGGCTCCACTATCAAATCTATATATGACCAGACCTGCCGGTCATGCGATTTGCCGAACAGGCTGATCATCTACATGCCTCAGCCGATGGGACAGTGGCCCGCAAAATGTGAATTGACCACAATGGCCAAAAAGCTTCTTACATGAGCGAGAGAAGGAGCGTGAAAAGCGCCACCATGAAGCTGCAGCTCCTCCGGCTGACAAGCGCCAGCGCGAAGAGGGGGATGGACCAAACAAAAACTGGTTGGGCCGCCACAGGACCACGGCTCCTCGTCCTTTCCTGGCAATGGAGGCACTAGCAATGCTGGGGCCACTGGACGCACAGAGGACTAGCCCAGGTGGCAGTGCCAAATTGAGTCAAGCCCTTGACACGTGATGCTGGCCGGAATGAGCTGGCCTATCAAGCCGCTGAGTTTTTCAACTCATTTTGCTTGAGACTAGCAGCTCCAAGCCCGTCCAGGCTTATACTGTCTTGCACCGCACAAAACACAGCACTGGCAGCCAGGAGCATGCATCAGGGTTGGCCGCGTCAGTCCGCCTGCTGGCGTGCATTCAGGTACTTGCAGGCTGAGCCACTCGTCTCTATTGAGCCAGACTCTGACCGTGGTCCTGCTATGTGGAGATCTCTTAACCCTCTCATGTGCTCGACGGTCCATCAGGACACGGGGCAGCCGCAGCAGGCAATCCTGCTCGGTGGAGATGGGAAGGGAGTCTCAAGTGCCTGTCGCTCTAAAGTGGCACGGGGTAGCATAGCGTGGATCGGTCGCTGTGAGTCAAGTAAGACATGAAAAAGACTATTAAGTAGCAGCTTAGCTCCGAATCATGCTTGATTTGATCTTAGGCTCAGTTTCACTAGTTGTGAGTGCTTCGCGCGGTAACATGCCCGCTATGCGTGGAGTCCGCTCGCGCAACGTGCAGTTGAAATTGTAGCTGTGGCTGTTGCTGTTGTTGCCGCTGTTGTTGTCTTCGCTGTTGTTGTGATGTACGTACGGCGTACGGCCATCGACAGCTCACCCTGAAGACTGGAGAGCCCCTCTCGTTTTGATACTTAGGGTGATTTTCTGACGGGGGGCAGAAAAGGTTTTCAATCCATGAGATGGGGTTTGGCGTGCCGAGACTGATACCCTAAGCCATAAGCCCTCTGGCAAAGCCAATGGGTGTTGGGGGCTACTACTGTGTACTATAACCACAATAAGGAACCGCAAAGCGGTATTGTTTTAATTATGTAGGCCCCTATGGTACCAGCACTGTCAAGAGCAGGTCCTGGTATGGCGCCCGGATACCTCCGGACAAGTAGGCGGAGGTTCTTTTTGGGGTGCAGGGCTTAGGGTTAACAAGGTCTCTTCGTTTGTTGAGGCTCCAAACCCGAAACCCTAAACCCCACAAACCCCAAACCTCTAGACTCTAAACCCTAAACCAGCTCCTTCCAAGGCTCCACATCTGATAGAAACCCCCTAAACCCTAAACCCTAAACCCTAAACCCTAAGTAGAAGTCTTATACCGGGAGCCTTGATTCAGATTTCTTCAACCTGAGCATCTGCGAACTATAAGTTTCACAGAAGTCAAAGAGAACACTCCTTTTAGGGTTTAGGGTTTAGGGTTTAGGGGGTCCTTCACACAACGACCCTACACCTAACAATCCCCCTAAACCCTAAACCCTAAACCCTAAACCCTAAACCCTAAACCCTAAACCCAAATCTACAGTTACAAGCCTCGAGGACTTTAGGGTTTAGTCCTCGGCGTTTTCTTTGGGCTTAGACGGCAATGTCGGGGCCTTAATAGCTACCTATACTAGTTTGGGGGTTCCTTATTATCATTACAGTATAGTATACAGCAAAACCCTGTTCTAGATATTAAGGCCCGTAGACCAGGGCTTTGGGTTTCATCTTCAGAACTTCTTAGAACGGGCCTGAAGCTTCAATGTTATGGCTGCCAGAGGGTTTAGGGTTTACCTGCCAGTTTAGGGCTCCTGGCTGTTAGGAGGTACTTTCACCCACGAAGACTCAACCCACAAAAGCAAGGCCCTGCTACCAAGAAACCCCTACCCCGAAGCTCTAAACCCCAAACCCCAAACCCCTAAATCTTTAAATACTCATGACCTGCGCCCGCCAATGCCCTTAGCCGAAGCCCAAATTGGCCCTAAAAATCCCATTTCAGGCAAGCCCTTTGCACCTTCGACATCCGCCTCCAGCCGTGCCAGCATGCCATCCTTGGACTTCGGGTTTAGGCTTAAGGTTTAGGGTTTGGGGTGCAGGGCGCTAGGGTTTAGGGTAGGGTTTAGACTTAAGGTTTAGGGTTTGCCGTGTGGGGCGCTAGGGTTTAGGGTTTCGGCTGTGAAGGCTTGTTTGACTCCTTTTCCCCTAGCAAAAGTCTAGTGTCTGTGAAAGCACACGGAGCGCGATGCACACACCAAAAAAATGCAGGAATTGTCCAACTCAGGAGTACCTGTGCTGAAAGAGAGTGACAAGAGTTCACATACGCAGTGGCAGTTTGGACTTTTGGGTTTTAATGCAGTAGGTCTAGGGTGAGTTTCAAGTGTTGGACGTTTAAAAACTTGATGGTAAGATGGACACGGTGCCAGACTCTTCGTTTGGGCCTCGATCGCTTTCTGAACCTTCTCCAAAATTGTTTGATCCTTCTTCGCCTGCTGTGCCTGCGCGCCAGCCGAAGGCGGGAGTTGTCAAAGTCACACCCTAAGGGTCCATGTACGCAAATAGTATATACTTTGGCAATAAAGTAGTCCCTATATTAGTACTTTGGGGCCAATGTATATACTATACGAGTACATGGACCCTTAGGGATATGTATCCGAAAAATTGAGCTGCAAAGCTGGGGTCTTCCAAAGCTGGCGGCAGTGCGCCTGGGCAGTGCGCCGCGAGCTTGTGTCACAGGCTGCCGGTAGTCTCTGACCAAAAGCCTGCCGTCCTTCAACCCTAAGCCTTATAAACCCTAAACCCTAAACCCTAAAACCCTAAAACCTTAAAACCCTAAAACCTGAACCCTAAACCCTAAGTCGGATGGATCTGCGATGGTTTCGCCGGAGGAATCGATCAGCGGAAGCTTTTGGATGAGTGGAAGCCCATCCGTCGGCGCACCCCCGAGGTCTCCTCCTTAATCGGTTTAGGGTTTAGGGTTTAGGGTTTAGGGTTTAGGGTTTAGGGTTTAGGGTTTAGGGTCTATGGGGGGGTCTAGAGGGCTTAGGGCCTAGGGCGAGTCTCTGGGATTTAGGGTCTACAGTGGGGTGTAGTTGTAGGCGCTTTAAGGTTTTAGGGTTTAGGGCTGGGTTTTGAAATTTAGTTGCAGTGCGTTTTCTTAGAAGGATTGTGGCTGGAGAACTAAAGTTGCTTTGAAATCGTGTCGGACGTATAGTGCAGGGCTGGCGACTGTGTAGCAAGAGATTTTGACTTTGGTGAGCGCTCTGGAGGAAGTAGTGCCAGCGCCCTCGCGCCCTGACCCTAAACCCTAAACTGCCCTAAAGCGTAAACCCTAAACCTGCGGTCTTGCAGCTGTCGCACGCTGCGGCGGCCATTCAAGCGGTCCACGCCAGCGTTATTAGGAATAGCCATATAGTAGTAGTAACATCCACACCCTGCTCTGCGAATCAAACCCTTGCCGCGCCAAGCCCTAAACCCTAAACCCTCTTCAGATTATTTCGTTGTTGCCTGCCCCATGGCCGTGTAAGGTTCACCTCCACGAGGGCCTGACACAGAAACCTGACCCAAACAGCATGTCGAATAACAGCCTTGTACAGGTGGTGGGCCATTATTTTACCTAGTTTTGGGGGGTTTAAAGTTTAGGGCCTTTCTTTTACCTAGTTTTTTTTGGGGGGGGGGGTCCGACAACCCAGGAATCCCAAAGCCTCAAACCAAGGAGTCGTAACCACCCAAACCTTGAAGCCCTGTAGGGTTTTGTTCAGGGTTTCGGGTTTAGGGTTTGGGGTTTGGGGTTTAGGGTTTAGGGCTTAGGGTTGAGGGTACCTTAACCCCCAAAGTAACCTACCATGTTTTAAGAGTTTCCAGCCCAAACCCTCAACACACAAACCTCTGCCCAAATGCGAAGACCACACGAGTACACCTGCCCATAAGGGGTAAAGGCAAAAGATCCATACAAGGGCTTCTGCAGGTTTTCTATTGGGTTCTATAAAACCCTAAAGCCCGGGAGCCCTACCTTAACCCTAAGTAACCTACCGTTGCAAAGATTTATAGCTCTAATCCTCACAACACCAGGGTGTTTAGCACCCCAAGCCCTGAGAAACCTCGGTGGTTTCTGGGCAGCCAGGCGATGTCCTTGCGCGACAGAGGGCTTGTGACGAGCTGCTGGTCATACGGTCTTTATACGGGCCCTCAAGAATCAGAATAGAGGTTTGGGCTCCTTTATAGTATAAGTAGAACAAGGAGCCCCTGAAACAATATTGGCAATTAGGCTTCTGTATTATGAGCATCCTCCACCCCCAATGTTTTAGGTCTTCCTTTTTTCGGGACACCGTGGAGTGGGTCTTGTTTTATTCAGGACTGCTTCTAGCCTTCGTGCTCCGGCCCTCAACCCTAACCCAACCCCCAAAAATCCTTGGACACGAATAGGGTTCAGTAGCTTGGGGTTTCGGGTTTAGGGTTTAGGGTTTAGGGTTTAGGGTTTAGGGCTCCTTGGGCAACACCGGACGACTCCCAACCCCCATGCTCCCAGGCAGGTCCGGCGGGACTGGGGCTTTGATCTCCCGCACCTTGGGGCAAAGGCTTTAGGATTCGCACAGCTACAGTTTAGGAGTTTAGGAGTTTAGGAGTTTAGGGTGTAGGGGTTTAGGGCTTAGGGTTTAGGGTCTAGGGCTTTAGGGTTTAGGGGTCTAGGGTTTAGAGTTGAGGGCTTTGGGTCATGGAGTTCCGGGCTTCGGGATTCAGTCTTGCTCCTAGTTCGGGTTTAGGGTTTAGGGTGTAGGGTTTAGGGCTTAGGGTGTAGGGTTTAGAGTTTCGGGTTTAGGGTTTAGGGTTTAGGGTTTAGGGTTTAGGGTTCGGGTGTGTGTCGACGTGTGGCTTGTATAAGCATGTAACAATCTTGTCATGTAATGCTACGGATTTGCGGGTGGTCGTCATCAAAACTAGGGTCCCTTGTTAGGTACCCCAAATAGCACAGCACCCTTACAAAAAGTACTCTAATTTGGAGAATTTCCCACATAATGCTGCGGATTTGAGCAGATTGCAGAGGTTGGAGTTCGCTGAAGTCTCGAAGCCAAGGGTTTAGGGCTTAGGGCTTAGGGCTTAGGGCTTAGGGCTTAGGGCTTAGGGCTTAGGGCTTAGGGGTTTAGGGTTTAGGATTTCGGTCGTAACTTTGGGTCAGGACATGAAGGTCAAGACGCGACTCCCTACCAAAGTTCTTTACCCCTCGGCTGTGTCGAAGAGGTATGTGGCCCGCTTCCGCAGCCATTCAACATCGGCCCTTTCGGCAGGAGTGGCTGATAGAAGCTCTGTCATGGCGCCGGGCGGCGATGTGCGCTCTAACCACTGCTGATGGGAGACAGAGTGGGGCTCCCGTCTCGTCTCCTGACACAACAGAAGGCATCGTGCAGGTCCGGACGAATAGCCTTCAGAAAGGCCTTTCCATCGCTGTCAAGAAGACCGACCGGAAGCCGGCAATCAAAAAATCCGCCAACTTCCCCGGTTTGGGGATCGCGACCGCTTGGCCTCCCTTCCGAAAGGGGAGGGCCCCCGTGACAAAGGACTTGGCAAGGATGGGCCAATAGGCGATGGCGGCCCGAAGTGGAGCGACCCTGAATGCGTCCGTGGGAAGGCCGGAAACACCCCCTACAAAATTTCTTTACCCCCCGAATCGCAACTCCCAAACCCACAAATCTTCCTAGGCCCAAAGCCCTCCGCAGAAACCGACAACCCTGCAAATTGAACTTTACCCGAGACCCAAAACCCTAAACCCTGAACCCTGAAACCCTAAACCCGAAACCCTAAACCCGAAACCCTAAACCCGAAACCCTTATAAGCTCAAAACCCTCAAACCCTAAACTCCAAGCCCTGAAAACAAAACGAAAAACATCTCTATTCTTCAACAACCAGGCCCAAAAAAGTTCAAACTTTTTAGGCAAGACCTGATATATAAGGCCAAAAAGTTTAAAGTTCTCCTATTGGCTAACTGAAACATCGAGCGCCTCCTTGTTGACCTTGGCCTTCCTTTCTGAGATCTCCGCAACCTCCCGGCGTGCAGGGGGGGGGAGGGTGTTGAGGGTTTAAGGTTTAATTAAGGGGTTTAGGGTTGAGGGTTTAATTATGGGGTTTAGGGTTTAAGGGGGTTTAGGGTTTTAGGGTTTTGTTTTTTGTTGGGGGATGCGGGGGGTCTAGGGTTTAGGGCTTTAGAGTTTAGGGTTTAGGGTCTCAGGCTTGTTTTTCTGAGGAAGGGATATTATAGGGGTTTAGTATACAATAGGGCCTTTAATGATTAGAACCGGATGTCGCGTTGACTAAAGTAAAGTTATAGAAAGGAGCCCTCAGGAACAACATTGGGGAGGTTTCTTGAGGAGTTTGGGCTTTCGGGATGAGGCGGTTTAGGGTTAAGGGTTTAGGGTTTTTCATGATGCTGAGGTTGCGCTTCCA
>CAJNDV010023335.1:21310-35324 GCA_905221635.1 Symbiodinium sp. CCMP2456
TTGGGGTTTTTTTGCCTCCTACTTAGCAAGGACGAGGGTTTAGGGTTTAGGGTCTAGGGTTTAGGGTTTTTTGCAACTGGGCTTTGGGGACTAGACAGATCCTTGCATCACGGCATTTCCTAAACCCTAAACCCTAAAGCCTTGCCGAAGGCTCCTTGCACTTAGCCATCAGACTTGGCCCCTACGGGAGCTACTGGGGCTGGATACTTTTGAGTTTCGACTCTCGCACTCGCACAAGGCACGGTAGGGTTTAGAGACTCTTTAGAGGTTTACGCTCTCGCAACTCCAACATGCCAGGCGAGGTCTGTCAGGAGCAGTGGGCCTGCAACTAGTTTGGCTTCTCCGTACTCGCACTATTCAAGCGCAGCACAATCAAACAAACGCGAGCACCAATCACACAATGCAATTTAGGGCTTCAAATGGCTTTAGTAAGGGTTTTGTAAGGGTTTATATTGGTTTTATATGGGATTTAGAAGGGAATAGAGTTTACATGTTTATATATATATATATAGGGTGTTGTGTTTTTCGATGTTTACCAGGAGCCCCCCGCATGAGAAACCAAAGGCCAGCGCATTTACGGAGTGTGAGAAAGGAAACTGGTGCTTGATGGTGTTTTATGATGCTTTAAAGGCAGACCCCTGACAAATAAACGAAAGGCCTTAACATCAGGATCCCTAGTATACTCTCCTCATTAAGCTAGACATCTTAGTAACCGGGGGTCTAGATCAAAGTCTGATCGTTATCAGAATGACAGTCAAGATACAGCAACAATGAAAACGATGAGAACAAGAAGAGTAGCCGTAATGATCGCAGTAATGACAACATGATGATGATGATGATGACGACGGCGTGAAGCATAATACTAGTGACTGCTAGTGACTGCTAAAAGCATGGGAAAGAGGGCTTTGGAGTCTGCGTATCGAACCTATGTCTTCGAGTGGCCCGATTCTAGATCTTGAAACCAAAATTCCCGAGCTTGACAAGCCCTTGGGAGGTCCGGACCAGTCACGAACATCTGCCCGGCGCAAGAAGTCATCCCAGTACTTTGCAGGCCATCTATCCTGCGGCAAGCTTATGCCATTAAGGCCTCAAATTAATGAGGTAACGCTTCTTTGCGATGCCGCGTACGCTCAACCAGCAAAAATCTTCGTGCGCTGTGCCTTCTCACTGCCAGTCACCAACAAGTTACAGAGCGCACATGCACCATGCAAGGAATAACAGTGAACAACAGGCATAAGCGGCACTACAGCAAGCATGACACAATATGACCCGTGAGTGCGGGGATGCAAGTTCGTTCGAGTTCTGCTCGTGGCAACTCACAAGCTCTTCGGCCGCCACAGCTACGTAAGGACAGTACACTTGGAGGTTCATGGGTACTTATAAGTAGGGTTTCAAGTAGGATAACTATAATTAAAACCCTATTAGGGGACTTATAACCCCACTTATAACTACCCATGAACCTCCAAGCAACTTGAGTCACGTGCGTCACGACCAGCAGAGGCGACAACGAGGAAGGGGAGAGGAGCGACTCGGAGAGACAAAGCGGTGAAGATCCCAAGCTGACAGCAAATGCCTAATATGACGGGCGACACGGCTCCGGCCTAGCCAGCACCGGTCGATGAAACAAGTACTACAAGAAGATCCGCTAAACTTCGCTCGCCAGGCCGCCTGTTATCTGCGCATCTTGCAGCTTGAGTGTATACCAGACATGGTTGTTCAGAAGTGTTTCTTTGATTGTCCGTGCTTCTTACTGTCGGGCTAGTTGAGAATACAGGTTCTTAAGGGAGCGGATATCTTATTTGGGGGTCTTACAATAAAGTCCTGCTAATCCCTTGTGCCCTTCTTTGCTGAAACTTTCGAACTGTAGTGAACAGTCTCTTGTGCAGTATCAACGAAGGGACACGGAGAGGAGGGAGAGGTGGCACCTGCCGGGACTGCCTCCGCCATTCCCTTTACGCGAGGGTCGGCTGGATCTTGTCCTACAAGTATCTCATTCGTCGTGGTCCTTCTGCGAGGTCTAAAGTTGCATGGTCAGCCTTACTTCGGGAAAGCCTCCGACTTAATATAGGAGCCTTACTAATTAGAATAGGGCTTTGGGGCCCAATATACTATAAGCATAATAGGGAACCCCCAAAATAGTATAGGGAATTGCTTGGACCCCTATATTAATCCCGGAGGATTCACACCAAACCCGGGAGCCTTCACCTCCTCCCAGAAGCTTCGTAGCAGCATCCACCCAAGGCCAGGAAAAAAGTCCGACCGGTACACAGCAGTGACGTTGCTGGCAACCTCAAGCCGGGGAATCTAACAGGATACATCAGGGTTCCGGTCTTCTCTACTCCTGAACAGATATGTCTTCTCAGTATGGCTGAAACGTAAGAAAGATGCTCTCGAAGTCCAATGCAGAGAACACCCCACGAAGGTGTCAACCCACTCAAACCCAACGCAAAAGAGCGCTTCTAATAGAATAAGGATCCAACAGTACAGAGTCTGTCTCGGGTCCCCGTCAGTTCTGAAACTTTGAATAGGGGCGCCTTCATGACTAAGATAGTGCTCCGAGGTCTACTATATTCTAAGTAATTCTTCACGAAGACCCTGACAGAAGAGTGGTCCCAATTGTTGAGGCCTCCATATTGCCCTCAACCACGAGGTCCCAAACTTCGTGAACTCATATAGCAGGCCTTGTAGCAGCCCGTGTACAGTAGCACAGATCCCGATTATTATTAATCATTACTAGTCATTATTAATTATTATTAATTAATTATTATTAATTAATTAATATTAATTATTATCAATTATTCTTAATTATTCATGCCAGGCTTCGTCTGGCTTTCCATTGTCACTCCAAGCAGAAACGCAAAAGAGGTCCTTGCTTGCTCCGGCTACATCGTCTTGGGATCGTGATGGGATTCCAAGGCTTGAGGCTTCGGGGTGTGCGGCTGTAGGGTTCGGAACTTCAGCATGTAGCGGTAGCGCACCAAGGACTTGATTGCAAGAGCTGTTGCTGAAGTCACCTCCTCCCACCCTGAGGACCCGCCCACGAGCGAAACCCAGAGGTATCTTCGGGCTGGGGGTTCGAGCTCAATGTGCCCGGTCGCTGGGTCAGCCACAAGCAGCGGTCGCGTGGCATCGAAGAAGGCGAAGAAGTCGGGCGAGATCTCCTGGGCAGCTGGCGTCAAGGATGGGATGCTGAGACTTGGGCCTACGGGCAATATGTTTGAGGACGGGAAACTCCCACCCAAGATAATTTCGGAGTGTCTGCCCAGCGAAACCTCCGGGCCGTCCCACCCAAGTTCAAGCAGCTTTCAGCAAAGCCGGTCCCCGCTCGAAGGAAACTCACAGGCGAAGTCTGTTGGTTCCGGTTGTTGGCAAAACACGATTGCACCCGTCATTTCTGGTGACGGCAGTGGTAAAAAGGGTCGGAAACATGTCGTCTTTCCATCGGCAAGCGAAGGCAAGCTTTCGAAGTACCCATCTTGCTTGCGGTTTGCAAAGCTCAGGGATCCGAGAGCTTCGAAGGCGAGTGGAGCATGCAACATGGGTCAACTTGGGGTTTGGAGTTGATATGAATGGTACAGAAGGGGGCATGCACTCAGAAACCAGCCTTTTCAGTATGAAAACGGTCTCATCTGAAATACGAGGTGCTAGGTCTTCCTCCAACACGATGGCTTGCTGGTATCCTTGGCTGTGACTTCAGTCTCACGACTACGCCCAGTGTTGAACAGACAGTATTCAAGGGCCGACCTTGAAAGAGTAGAATGTGCATGCGTTTGCTGGCCGGCGGGTTGCAACTTGCAACTTGAAGTAACCGGCTTCAGGACGGAGTTCAATCTCTTCTGAGCAATCAAGTCGACTTCCCAAAATGGCTTGAATCACTGCTTGAATCCCTGAACCGAAGGACTTGAGCTGAGCCTCGCAAGCCCTTATCTAGGCCTTGGCCCCCTCGATGTTCTAGTCGCTTCTAGGGACCGAGAGAGTCTCAATGCCAGGAGGCCAAAAGTGTCGAATACCTGCCCAAGCGCCCATCCGTAATGGCGCGATAAGCGCTCGTAGCCCGTCGGCAGAAACCTCGGTCTTCAGGAATTAGGGCCTTGAAGGGTTCACGAGTTTTTGACACTCACACACTTGGGCAAGCCGGTTACCAGGGTCTAAGACAGCGCCAGAAAGATCTGCAAACTTGCCTTGCTGCATCTGGCCAGCATGCGAGTCTCTACAAATTAGCTGCCCTGAGTTGTTGTGGATGCGCCCATCCCCACGCAATTTCTGGTGGTTCGTTCGACCACAGTGCCATCAAAGCTTCACGGTTGGACGGTTGA
The DNA here is from genome assembly GCA_905221635.1 of Symbiodinium sp. CCMP2456. Lineage (NCBI taxonomy): Eukaryota > Dinophyceae > Suessiales > Symbiodiniaceae > Symbiodinium > Symbiodinium sp. CCMP2456. The sequence goes on from CAJNDV010023335.1 coordinate 25,627, forward strand.
TGATGCCAAACTGACACTTCACGCTCACTCACTGCTTCCTCGGATGGTGTGACAGTGATCAGGATGATGATGGTAGGGACGACGCTTAGCAATCGTACGATGGCGATCAGGACGAGGATGTGGATAGAGAAGGGCGGCCGTCAAGGCTGTGGTATCTTTTCTGCAGAGCGGCGTCTTGGGCTGAAACTGCAAACGCTTGAACCTCAGATGCTGAGCTCTGGAACTCTGGGGCTGGGAGAAACAGAAGGCAAAAAGATAAGGACAAAGAAAAGGATAAAGAGAAAGAGAGAGACAGAGGGGACAAAGAGAGAGAGGAGATTGGAGAGTCCAAGGGTTATGCTTCAGTGTGTTGGGTAGTAGAAAGCTCCTTACAAACAGGTGTGCAACTTGTCCCGGTTCGGGGCTCGGGTTAGACAAAGGCTGCACAAACACAGTCGACTTGCCTGAGCAGCGCAGTGGGATAAGCCTGAAAAACTTTGGGAGGTCCCAGCAGCAACCTTCCTGACCTTAAGAATTCCTGTAAGGTCTTCAACACCTCCGCATCGTCGCCGTCCTGACACTGGGTCCAATTGGGAGCTGGCTTCGGCAGGCAAGGTACAGAAAGCCGTGCTGTTGTTCAGGCGCAATCATTTGTCTGCTTGTTCCTTGCAATGTTGATTCTCAAAGCCGTCGTGGCAGAATATCGCATCGCCGCCGGGCTAAGCAGAAAGCTTCAAACGGACAAGACGGTGTCCTGCGAGGCAATGACGGGATAACGGGCAGGATCCGATCTCTGCTGGAAGATCGAGGCCAAAGCCCTGCACAAGTTTCTCCTACTTTGGGGAATGAGCTTGGGGATCGTATGGTTTGGAGTTTGGGCTCTCAAGCTGTCAGAACCTAACGATTTCCGTTTCAGGAATATGCGAGAACAGTCTTGGGGGGTTCAGCACAAGCTGCTCTCTCGCTTGAACCTGCTTCGCAGTTGGTCCGCGAGCAACACAATTACACTATGATAGGAAGCTCAGCACTTATGTAATCATACCCATGATCACCCTGCCACTCGAAACCCGTAAGCCACGCAACACTGGCAGTTGGGGTTCTCGCATCTCGGAATCTCCAGTCGAGGCGCAGGCAATGCTGAGAGTTTGCAAGTGAGGGCTGCCGTCCAAGTCTTTTAGATCAACACCTTCGCTCAAAATCCTTGGCATCTGGCTCTCCAGTACGGTACCCACTGTCAGGACAAACCTCTTGCGTTCCAGCACCGAGCACGCAAGGCGGAACTTTGAAGAACCGTCAAATCCGACTCCCACAGATGCCGGGGCCTTTGGAGGTAGTTGGCACGCTTGTGAGTGATCATGAGAACCTCTCTCGGTGGCCACTGTTACACTGTCAGGGAGGTGGCGCAGCTCTCACAGCCATAGGAGCATCGGGCCCCAAGGAGAGTTTCATACGGTCCCATGCTTTCCACAGATCCTGCAGATGGAGGCCCTCGTTGTGAAGAACCCCGTTTTCAAAGTGCACAGATCCGAGCAAAAAGTCGTCTCGAGCCATTTCCAGGCAAAGATATGCACACAATCCGGTTTCTGTCTCGCTGAACTCCATGGTGCTGGCTTTCAGGGTTCTCTTCGGGAGCAGGGCTCTAGCTGGGTACCTTTGGCACGGGGAGCGTAACATATACAAAAATACGTAGAATACACACATATGTATATATATATATATGCATACATGCATACACACGCGTGCGTGTTTGTGTGTGTGCCTTGATAATCTCCTGCTGAAATGGACAGGGAGCCGGGCACGTTTCAGCGGAAACTGGAGGAGGCTCGGTGGCGAGTGTCGGCGACCCACCTTTGCGAATCTTCTGTTCTGGCTGTCTTTGTATTGGCATGACAAAGATTGAGCACGTCAAAGTCGAAAAGAGTATACAAATGGGACCGTAATCACTGTTGGGCCTCGAACGGTAAAGCCTCCTCCCACGCTACCAGGACCCCAGACTATCCGCCTAAACCCTGCCATCCAAACTCTCAAACTTAAGTCAAAACCTTTCAAAGCCCTTTCCACTGGCCGAAGCTCCGTCTCGTGAAGGGAGGGGCGTCGCCACGGGGATGGCTTGTGTGCGAGGCTCAGCGGCTGCATTCTGGGCCACGGCCTGTTCACTTGGGAAACACTTGACAGAGCTTCGTAAACTCACGACCCAAGGGCCGCAAGGCACCCCTGAAGCCGGAGAGCATGTGAAACGTCTCTTCCTGACGCGATTCGTGCTTCAGGGTGTCATCCTTGCAGTTGTCCTTGGGATGTCTCCACATCTTCTCTTGCAAGCTATCCGCTCCCGGTCCTCGCCTGAGAGGCGCTGCCCAAGGCGGGCACGGGCGCTGGCACCCTCGCATCTGCCCAGCTGGGGGCTTGTGATGGCGGTCTCGTCGGCTGGGTCTCGATGCCGCTGCTGCTCATGACGCCTTCACTCGGCGTTGGGGCTTGATTTTTTTAGCTCCTGTTGAAAGTGCGAAGACTTCTGTTCGCGATGCGCACGGTCAGCCACTAAATCACGAGACTTGGCTAGCGCATGCCCTATCTGCCACATGCTAATATAGAAGCGGCATAATGGATTGGACGAAGAGAAGTGGTGCACTGCTCGACTTGGGCCTGGGGCTACTCTGCTCCGCGTGGCTTTGTGCAACTGGACATGATGAGGGTCGTTCTAACCTTTTTACATCATCCCCGAAGACTCGAAGGTTCCCATTCCAAGCGCGAGTCTGCAGGTAGAATCCCAGATCAAGACGAAAGATCCATGTGCTCCCGGCCCGGCATCCCTTCCAACGACAAAATATGATAAAACTTGCTGCAAAGTGCCGGTTTCAGATCCATGACACTCCAGGCAACAAAACGAGTTGTAGGACTTCTGCACACAAGAAAAACGCCCAGTGTTTGCTTGCATCAGGACTTGTGCCCGTTTTTGCATCAGGACTGGTGCAATCGCCTGAGATCACCACCACAACACGCACAAGTCCTAAACCCTACCTGGAGGTTCATGGGTAGTTATAAGTAGGGTTATAAGTAGGGTAACTATAATTATAACCCATACTAGGGGACTTATAACCCCACTTATAACTACCCATGAACCTCCAGGTATATTGAGCCTCGCAGGTCCTGCACTTTCGCAGGTTCGGCTGGCGTCGGGGGCGCTGCATCTGCGACCTGCGCCGCAGTGAGGGTTTAGGGTTTAGGGTTTAGGGATTAGGGTTTAGGGGTTTCTGTTGTGGCTCTTACGGGCTCCGGTTCTCTGCGAGCTTCGCATGTCGAGGCTCGGAAGGATGTCTGAGGCGTTCAAGTTCAAGAACACCTGCTACACAAAAAATATTGCTACAGGTGTACTTTAAACTAAAGTACTTTAAGTAAAGCACTACGAGAAGCCGATAAATGACCCAACAGCCCCCAATGACAGGTGGTCCGATATGTTCATCTTTGTTGAAAGCGGTACTGCCCGAAAAAATCAGCCCGCTTGGTTGCAAATTAACGCTTTTGGCCACACAGTCGCCAAAATCGTGCTTGCAACACCGACGCTTAATGCTTAGGTCGATGCCAGGCATGCAACTCTTGCAATCTCGAAACCGCTTGCCTGACCGCCTCGAAGCGGACAGGTGCCAAACATCCACCGGTCGTCGTCCTGTCCCCCATAGGAGAATTGCAGCAATAAGAATCAATGGGTTTAGGGTTTAGGGTTCAGGGTTTAGGGTTTAGGGTTTAGGGTTCAGGGTTTAGGGTTTAGGGTTTAGGAGTTCGTGGCTTTTAAAACAACAATTTTAGAACCCTCCTTTTTTAAATGCCTGGCGGGGGTCTCCTTAGATGAGCCTTGCCTCCTGGCACCTTTGCGAGCTTCCAGCTTCATGGGTAGTTGTCAAAATTAGGGCCCCTTTTGGGGTACCCTAAATAATAGGGGTTTAGGGTTTAGGGTTTAGGGTTTGGGGTACCCTAAATAATAGGTGCCGTATTATAATAAGGACCCAAAAAGGGACCAGAATTTTGACAACCACCCACATGACAGCAACAGGCCTCTGCCCGAAAGAAGCCCCGAACTGCTTCGCCCTTCTGAGCCGCCCTTTGAGACCGACTGACAGCTTGCACATTCCGGGAAGATAAGGAAAACCCTAAACCCTAAACCCTAAACCCTAAACCCTACTCCGAAGAGCCCAAGCTGAGGAAAGACGACGGCCTTAAACCGTGATCCAGGGAAAGGTGCCGCACCTCGCTGGCGGTGTACGTACACCGGAGAGCAGAGCCAGTTCTGCAGAAGCCGTCGTCTTTCCTCAGCTTGGGCTCTTCGGAGTAGGGTTTAGGGTTTAGGGTTTAGGGTGTAGGGTTTAGGGTTTAGGGTTTAGGGTTTAGGGTTTAGGGTTTAGGGTGAACCCATAAAGGCTCGGCTGACCCTTTTTTGCATCCGGGCTTGGAGAGTCGGCCGGGGAAGGTCAGGAAATTGCTGTGACTTGCACCTGCTCGGCTGACCCTACTTGGAGGTTCATGGGTAGTTATAAGTAGGGTTAGAAGTAGGGTGACTCTAATTATAGCCCATATTAGGGGACTTATAACCCCACTTATAGCTACCAATGAACCTCGAAGTAACTGCCATGCCAACCCTCGACCTTCCCTTGCAGGCCCGGGCGCCAGCTCCAGCAGTTGCAGATGCCTCGCTGGCGCTGGCAGTTGATCATGCATTCCTGACAGCACGGACGGCTCGGGAATTGGTCAGCTAAACCCTAAACCCTAAACCCTAAACCCTAAACCCTAAACCGTGGTCTGGCCCTTTACATGGAGCATCTCGCGGCCTCTGAGAACCGAGTTGGGCACCAAGCTCATCCCGCTTCCATGCACGATGCTTGCCAAGCTTCTCGGGGTGTGGCGATGCCGAACTGCTCGATGCCGATGATGTTTTCTGAAGGAGCTGGGTCTCAAGATTAGGGATGCTACTCCTGGGCCGAGTCTCTCGAAAATGTGCAGAGTGTGGAGCAAGGAGATGCCTGTTAGTCTCCATCATAATGATTGCTAATAGTATCCCGTCATAGTTCCTATCTTACTAAGGCATAGTATGCCAAAAAAGCTTCTATTTAGTAAGGCCCTGATATTTATGCATCGCATCATCGCACCCCGAGCTCCTTGAAACCTGTGTGTCGTGGGCCCAACGCAGATTTTCAAAGCTCTGCGACGAAAGCCAACTCTCCGTTAGTGGGCTCCACTAGTGCAGTTGAGCGTCTGTTGGCATAACCTGGGAGCGTCGCTTCAATTCTGATTTGCTGGGGGGTGAGGCATGGAGACGGAAAGGAGTGACAATGAGAGCTCGAGCGCATGACAACATCACCCACCTTCTCCGACAACCAAACACTGTGCCCAAAGCCGACATGCGGTGCTGTCTTCGTCGGCTTCTTTTCGAGCCTGTAGCTTCAAGACTTGCGGTCCTTGCGCAAGCTCAGCATCGCTCGGCTCGGCAGTGGCGGCTGCGGAATGACGCTGGATGTTTAGGGTGTCTGACTTGGCACTTGCGGGCGCATCTGCGTTACCGCGCAAAGATCGTTTGCCTGATGCTTGCAGGGTTCGTTGCACCGTGGTCACGTCTAAGAATGTGTAAAGTTAACACGATGCAACATCAGATCAACTGCTAAAAAAACCTCACACCCTGCATCGCATGATCCGTCATTCCCAGCATTTGCTGCCGAAATGTCTCAGCTGTCATGAAAGCAATGCTCGGCCTGCTCTGCAGACCCATTTCTCGGAGCTGAAGTCCACTGGCCTTGCCTTCTGAAATACAAGCGGCGCATAGAAGCGGTTTGCAGTCAGCCTCTACAAAAGCCTGAAAGGGCTATATCCTAAAACTCTCTCTGAACAGCGTTAGCCGCGAAGGCAAATGTGGGGTCTTCAACCCTCAACTCCGGTGTGAGTAGGTTGAAGGTGTGGGTTGTAGAGATGGTGGCCTGGCCTACCGAGACGGAGACACTGCTTCGCTCTTGATCCGAATCGCCTAAGTCCTCAATGTCCGAAAAAGATCTGGAAGTCTCAAGCACCGGCCGGAAAGACGAAGTTGAATTTCAGTTACTACTGCAACACCGGATCACATGCAAAGTCTTATGAAGCTTGACCTTCTGAAACATTGTCAGTTCTTAGATTTCTACTGAAGGCGTCTGGACTTCTTCTCCTTCGTGGAGGATGCTCAGCTGCTCTTCGCCTTCCACCAACTCGTCGTGTGGAATGGTGCGGGCCATGAGCAGACAAATGAGGCCAGAGGGCAGCCAAAAGGCCATGCCAAGCCTAATTTCGCGTTTAGGTCTGTTGGGCCCTTAATAGTTAGAATAAGGGTTTGCGGGGGTTCCTTATTATAATTATGGCATAATATACCCCCAAACCCTATTCTAATTAGTAAGGCCCCTATACTAGGTCTGTCTTTTTGGCATCTGCTTTGGGTTTGGAAGGGTTTAGGGTGCAGGGGACACAAAAAAGGGCAAAGGGTCATGGCACGAAGTGTTCAAACACCCTTTGTTTCGCAGGTCCATGTCATTCCATGCCCCAGGAAGGACAAGCCCAAAGAGGTGAATGGGGTGACCTACTCAATCCTACTTGGCTGCTACGTGCCAAAGCCCCTCTTCAACCGAGAACCGGAAACCTCTAACCCGAAACCCCTTCTGCATCGGCGAATTCGCCCCACCACTCGCCAGCAGAATGCCCTAATAGCCTAATTAAGCACACTCTCACTGCTTTGAACGTTTACCCTTGTCAGCACGGACTGAGGTGCCGGCCAGCACCTACGACGCAGTAGACCCTCTACCCCGAACCCTTCTTCCGAATCAACTGCTGATAAGCACACTCTCACTGCTTCGGACCTTTACCAAAAAACCCTGGATCCTGCACACAAACCCTAAACCCTAAACCCTAAACCCCAAACCCTAAACCCTTTTGCAACAGGCTTTCCACTTCGCCCGGAGTTTCCAAACCCTAAACCCTAAACCCTAAACCCCAAAGCCTTCTCCGAAGTCCATCGCTGAGAGGCATGAAGGAGTTCCGGCGGCCCAGGTGCCGGACCCAGCTCGCCACCAGGGCGGGCCCGAGACCCTTGCCAAGGTCGTCCATGATGTTGTAGACCCCAAACCTCGATTTAGGGGTTTGGTTTAGGGTTTAGGGTTTAGGGTTTAGGGTTTAGGGTTTAGGGTGTTGTAGACCCCAAACCTCGATTTGGGAGTTTCCGAAAATAAGGGGTACCTTATTTTGGTGTCCTTATAGTAAGGATCCCATTATTTAGGGTACTATATTAGGATCCCCTATTTTCGGACACCCCCATTTCTGAGCAGTCTTGACATTCTTGCTTGGGCGCTTTTTGCCTTCTTTGGGAGTTTAGGGCGGTGGCTCAGAAAGTGCTTGGAAGCGCCCGAGAAAAAGGCTAACTTACAGTCGGGAAGATGGGCCCCATTGATGTCCTGTGATACTACTATTTTTGATATTAGTATTGTTATTACCATCGTTATTGTTATTATCGTTTTTTGCTCTTAGTAGTAGTAGTAGTAGTAGTAGTAGTAGTAGTAGTAGTAGTGGTAGTAGTAGTCGTCGTCGTCGTAGTAGAAGTAGAAGAAGTAGAAGTAGCAGTCGTCGTACTGGTAGTAGTCGTCGTCGTCGTCGTCGTCGTAGTCGTGGTGGTGGTGGTGGTGGTGGTGGTGGTGGTGGTGGTGGTAGTAGTAGTAGTAGTAGTAGTAGTAGTCGTCGTCGTAGTAGTAGTAGTAGTAATGTCATTACACTTGTTGTTGTTACTATTGTTGTTTGTGACTACCTAGTATTGCTATTACTACTGTTTCTCTGTTATCATTATTTTTAGTAGTAGTAGTAGTAGTAGTAGTAGTAGTAATAATAATAATAATAGCAGCAGCAGGAGGAGGAGGAGGAGTATCTGGTAATTGCAGTTAAGCCAAGGCTCACTGTGCCACGGGATTGGGTGGCGACTGAGTTCAAGAGGACGGCCTTGAGGTTCACGGGTGAAAAGGCCGCGAAGAACACACCCACCAGTGCCAGAATGTGAAACATGAAAGGCCAATCCGGCCGGTCCTGGGCTGCAGTTCTCGTTTAAGGACGCCCCTGAAACAATCTGAACCTACGAATTGGCAGCTCTTTCAGACCAGAAAACCAAAGACTTGAAAGCAAGTGCCACCTGGCGTCAGTAGAGAACAGGATAAATAGCGGCAGCATTCCGCCCCACATGGTGAGACCTGTCAGCCACGCCTGCAGCTTCTTGTCCTTCTTGTACAAATGCTGGCCTAGCTTGCCTCCAGCAATGGTGCCAATGATAAATCCCACACCCATGCAGAACAGCACACTGGTGGCCCCTGCCACGCCCATGCCATCGTTCACAGCCAGATAGTCCGTGAGGAAGGTGCCAATGACGGCCCAGGGTATGCATCCAAAAACCCCTAGGCTGCCGTTTCGATGAAAAGGGACAGGGACAGCACAGCATCTTCAAGTTCTTCAACCCCACCAACAACAAGCTTCCTTAACTCCAACTCAGACTCCCTGTGAACAAATGCAAAGGACGGTTGGCTTCGTGAGTGCAGACCAGGATGAAACGTCATGGCTGAGCTCTTGATCGTTGGATCTGGCAGGCTCTTCATGAATAAAGAACCTAGGTGTTTCATTACACTGGTTACACCATCAGAAAGTGCATCCTCCGTGCGACCAACTCGTCAACATGAAAAACGAGATTATCCCGGCAACAGTAAAAGCGTGACACACCATCCAGCGATCCCGACCACAGCAAACGGAGCACGCCAACCTGCACAGGACCATAATATAATTAAGTATACTAGAATAGAATAGAATAGAATAGAATAGAATAGAATAGAATAGAATAGAATAGAATAGAATAGACTAGACTAGACTAGACTAGACTAGACTAGACTAGACTAGACTAGACTAGACTAGACTAGAATAGAATAGAATAGAATAGAATAGAATTAGGAAAGAATAGGATAGGATAGGATAGGATAGGATAGGATAGGATAGTATAGGATAGGAATAGAATAGAATGGAAAGGACTAGAAAGGAACAGAACAGAACAGAACAGAACAGAACAGAACAGAACAGAACAGAACAGAACAGAACAGAACAGACTAGAATAGAACACACCATGATAGTGACTGGAGCTCCAGCCAAAACAGTCTTGGCAGATTGCGTGTGCGGCTTTGGCTGGAGGTCGAGGGCATTGGGGTTTTAGAGTTCAGGGCTTAATTAAAGGGTCCAGGGTTTAGGGTTAAGGGTTTAGGGACTAAGGGATTAAAGGGTCTAAGTTTAGGGCTTAGGGTGTAGGGACTAAGGGATTAAAGGGTCGAGAGTTTAGGGTTTAGGGCCTAAGGGATTATTAAAGGGTCTAGAGTTTAGGGCTTAGGGTGTAGGGACTAAGGGATTAAAGGGTCCAGGGTTTAGGGTTTAGGGACCTAAACCCTAAACCCTAAACCCTAAACCCTAAACCCCTGAACCCCCAAGGGACGGGGGTGTAAGGGACGGGGGTCAAACCTGATCTGCCGAGGTGCCGGGTCTGCTTGTCTTGCATCTGCGAGACCACCTGCCCCGGGTGTGCTTGTTAATGTAGGGTTTAGGGTTTAGGGTTTAGGGTAGTCGCGAAGCCCTCCGATGCTTCCGCTTCCGCGAGCTGCTGGGAAGCGAAGCTCTCGATGTCCTGGGCGGCTTGCCGTTCCACC
>CAJNDV010023335.1:44686-58636 GCA_905221635.1 Symbiodinium sp. CCMP2456
AGGGTATCGTCTTTAGGGCGTCCCCTATCGTTTTACAAGTCAACGGTAGCATTCGCCATCTTCGACAACCGCCTGCTCTACAACCAATATACGATAATTTTGACCTCATCTCAAATACATGTGTGAGATGGTGTCCGTGCCTGCCTGTGTTCGCACGTTGTCTTTCACTGCGAGAAAATTCCGAAGAAGATGGGCACATGTTAAAGTCCTGCTAAGGCTAATGCTTCGGGTTCAGCCCAACACATCAACCGATTCTTTTCCCTAAATCCGCCTTTGACTGTCGAAACCGTTCTGACCGATGCAGCACGGGTTGCACAAGATGCAAGTTGGAACCAATCGACAACATGGCTCGATTCAGCTCTGCTTCCCGTCTGCGGCCACGGCATCCTGGTGAAGCGACTGATGAACTCGACCGGGTGCCCTTGACATTCCCACACACAAATAAGTAATGAGCCTACCGTAAGGACAAAGAACAAACGTCTCACATCATGCTACCTGTTGCCCGGTCCTCCATTGCCATTGTGACTTGAATAATGCAGCCAAGTACTAGCAAGACACCAGCTGCATCCAGAAACCAGTTGGTAGATCTTGTGACCACCTCTGCAAAGCTCTGCAAGAAAGTCGGCCCTCCCAGTACGCCAACGAAGGTGGTCACCTTGGCGCGAAACCGCACTCAAGTTCTGTGCACACGTATATGAGCGCAAGAGCAAGACTGCCTGCCCTGAGATTGGCGCAGAAATGGCGGCACTGGTAAACATGCCTGCAGCACCTTGTTTTCTGCAAGCACATGTAATGACCAGCTCTAACACGATGCCAGAGGCAGGAGGATTGATTCTGCTTGATGCTATCGTTATGAAGTGCAGTACAAGGCTAGAATCACAAATCCATAGAACATTTTATGTTGAGACAAAATAAGAAACAGGCGGGAATTCAGGCATTTCTGAAATATGCGATATAGGATTTCTATGCAAAACCCTGCACAAATCCACATAAACACCGACTTTGGTTTATCTTCGAGACGGCCCTCTTCTTTTCCTGCTATTTCATAGTTTTATCCCCTATCGTGTCTCTCCGAACATGAAGGAAAACAGAACAACAATAAGATTCAGCTTGGATTTCGGTGCGAAGCGCTCGGTTTCGATGAAAGACAGAAGAAGCACTGAACATTATTCATTCTCCGCACAATCCCCCTTTTCTCACTACGATATCCCTGAAAGCATTCTCAATTTCCTCTAAGAATAACTGTTTGACACCAACTCTTCTCAGAGCTATCGACACATGATGCTCGCGGGTGCTTTCAAAGCGATGTGGCTCTACCGGCTACGGTGAACAACCAAGAACCTGTGATGATGTCCAAGCCGGCAAACTTCCTGCGGGCTGATGTCCAACGTGCTTTGCTGCTATAAAACAGCAGAGAAGGATGTACACCCCAATCTATTCTCACACACTGCTTGTAGTGTGGCATGAACAACATGTATGTGTCCTGGTTTTGACGGGTCATACTGTACATTGTGATTCTGCAAGAGCCGAACTTCCGGAGCATTTCTCAGCAACGCCGAGCCAACAACAAAAAGTCCTGCATAAACCAAACAGAGTCACAGATCATTATGCATGTGCAACGAATATCATGAATGAATGTGCCACACAATGCCATGCGTGGGCTTCAATAATTAGTCGCGTGTCTATCAACTGAACTGTATCAAGCCTGGAACTTGAGGCTACTGCGCAAACCACACCACAAATGCGTCCAAAACCGTTTAACAGTCTCCTTGCGCCAAGACTCACTCGAAGCCGTTTCGGATCCAAGTTCTGCTTCGGAGGCCGGAGCACCAGCCACTTTTCCACCTTAGATCAGCGGCCCCATGACTGGGACCAAACACTGGCACGTTTTGCAAGCCGATGAGTTCGCGCGAGTAAGCAGCATGGAGCACTGCGACGCGCTTTCCATTGCAAGTCGCAGTGTCTGCACGGCCCACTCCAAACTCAGGTGAAACACCTGAGTCTGGCTATAGCCTGCGTCGACCCATCTTCACCGATTCACAGAACTGATTTACCCTTTCAGCTCGGCTCAGCCATGACACGTTTAGAAGGCCCCACAAGAATAATGCAGGCCAGTTCTCAGCGCTGACATCATGCCAATAGGCAGAGAAGAGGAATACCACCCACACGCTGAAGAAGCGGTTCTTCCTGAAGCATCAGGTCCAGGCTTCGGGTTTGCTTGGCTGCCATGCAACCATGTGGCCGAACCTACAGGTGAGTCCCATGCCTTATGCAAGCAAGCTTAATTGGCCGCCAAAGATCCTGCCACCAAGGGGAATGTAAATATAATGCACGACCCATCGGTTGAAAGAACAGTGCCACCCTTGCCAAAATCCAGTCAATGTGCGATGCGTGTTGATACCTTGCAGGCCGGTAACAGACAAGTTCAGGTGCATGTGCAAGACCCAGCTCGGTGACGAAGTCAGACAAACTTGCGCTGAGGGTGATTCCTTCAAAGTTGCAACGAGGTATGTTCTCCGGAGCCTGTATACCATCGAACAATGCCCAAAGTCGAAAGAAGCGCCACATCACTGCGAATTTCAGCCAGAGTCCATTAATCGCTGCATAGAGCAGGCCTGAGCGAGGATGAGCCACAAGTACGGCACATGTGCACACCTCGCATATGCGTGCTCGACCTGTCACTAACAACAATATCAGATTCCTTGTGTTTTGTAGTATCACAGTTCTAACGAGGGGAGAAGGGGCGAGGTGACGGAGACATCGACGTCGAGTTGCTGCTGTTGTCGCTGTTCCCATGACCATTCCCGTTCCGGTCCCTGTTGCTATTGCTGCTGCTGTTGTTGTTGCTGCTGTTGATAACGGCCGTGGGACGGAGTTCAAGATATTCATCGCTTCGGAGGCACCGTTCCCACCGACAAGGGGCAAAGGAAAAAAGGTGTGCGGGGGTGTTTGGGCAGTTTTCCCAAAACGCGATTTTGAGCTGAACCGCCCCGACTTGTGATACAAACAATCACCCATATCCGAAGCGTGACAAGATGCACAACCCTGACCCCATCAGTTCCCAAGAGCATCCACGGCCGAACATGCTGACACCCGAAAGACTCGCACCCGTCAGCTCCTTGCAAAAAGACCACATGCATCTGGACGATTCCAAACATACTTGCCCTGGGCTTGTCTGGCTGCCGCCCAAAGCTGGACAAGTCTTCCAGGTCTGACACTTGATAGCTCTGCAGGTTTGTTGCCGAGGAGCTTGCGAACGAGCGAGTGCGAAATGGATCTAGCATCTGTGTCTGCAGTATGGCAAAGAAGGGCACCCATGTGAGAAGGAACTCCTGAAGCTGTGAGTTGATGTACAAAATTCTTGAAGATTCTGACAACTTTTGATGCGACTGACAGGGAAGCCGGCCAGTTCCTGAAGGAGGAGAAGACCGATGATTCGCAGGCCATAAAACACACAAAGCTTGAAGCTGGGAGGGCTTGACGTCACAAAATCGTCCAAGCTCCTCAGCTATGTCTGTGGATTGAAATCATCGGCGGCCATGAAGCCGGCAGTAACGTGTCATGGTTCATGAGTCTCAAAACACTGATTTACTCCTGCAGACTGCGCTGCATGATTGGTCCGGCCAGCCAGAGCGCAGGGTGAAAGAAAAAGTCAAACGATTGCCTGGTGCAGAAGCGTGCCACAAGTCGGGCCCTACAAGTGGGCAACGAACTCCAAACTCTTCGTCCGAGTTGCCATAGAGCGTGTTGAGGTTTAGCTTCTGCAGCAATGCTTATGAGCCGCAGGGCTGCATATTTGGCCACGAGGCGCCAGTCGTGAAGGCCAGCTAAGCCAGGAGTCGAAATCTCCGCCCATCTGACGTCCTTCCCAACACAGCTCATGCAGATTTCCTACGCAAGCGACCAGGCCGACAGTCTGATCCGGCACGCCTTCTAACATTTGAGGTCGCCATCCCTGTCCTTCACATACAGGAGGCACAGCGCCAGCGACCAGCCTGAGAGACTCGGCGCCTATGCTTGCCAGTGGCTCTGTCTGGTTGAAACTCTCTCTATGCCCTGCCGTCCCGACGGCCGCTGCTTACGAGGGCGAAGTGCACTTTCAGTTGATGCTGAGATCATCTGAGATCCTTGCCGGCGGTCATGGCAGCGGTGCGAAACCTACGGAGGTAGAACACAAGGAGGAAGCTCCCAAGGAAAATCGCAGCACCTCAATTGCACTTGGTGAAATCAAGTCCCAGAAAGGACACGACCAGCGGGACACCAGAGAGACACAGTGCTGTCATGGAGCCCAGACCGTGCAGCACCAAGCAGTACAGGAAAGCTACCACAGGCTTCAGACGTGGACAGGCTCTGCGCAAAAGAGTCGTGCTGACTGCCACGGCCACCAAGAGGGGCAACTTCTCACGAAAGGCTCTCCACTGAGGATCTGAGAGATCCATGCTTCCAAGCCACGATGGGCGCAGTTCTCGTCGGCAGCGAGTGTGCTGGGAGCAAAGTTGACCACTCTGCAGCCACGTTGGAACGACTGCCACGCTGAAGGCAATCAGAAAGATACCTGTCCAAATGATAGCACGCTGCTCGGCATTCCGCCAGTGCAGGCACTGTCGTTCAGAACCTTTCTTGCCGTTTCGCTCAGCATCGCCCTCCAGGGTCCATCCGTAAACAATCCATGCATTTATCGGAATCGTCACCAGGTGCCAAAGGCAGTGAGAATCGACCAAACCATACAGAGGGCCAGGCATATCGAAAGGAGGAAGATCGACAAGCTCCAGCACACAGAAAACGAGCAAGAATGCCTGGCAACACAACTTCAGCAAAGGGCATGCGAAGTCAAGCTCAATTTCACCACTTACAACTGTGGGGTTGGCTCAGCCGCAGCTACTTGCCACTGGAGCTGCAAGGGTATGTATCAGCATGACCTACATCCATGAGTAACGAATAGTACACGCTGGCACACAGTACGGAACTGTTTTAGTTTCAATTTGACGGTTTACGAGAGGATACAATGGCACGATCTGTAGTACCCTGCAAGGTCGGGCAATGCAGTTTAGGCGTTGTATAGACCGCAGTCTGTATAATCGAACACAACAGCACAATTGGCAGGTATTTCATAGTGGTCATAGTGTATAATAATTAATACATGGCACTATGCCATATGCCATAGAGATACAACCACTTACAAGTGTTCCGACGGCGCAACTAAGCCAAGAAAGGACAACAACATATAATGGACACGACGAAAATGCAGAACAAACGGACTCGCCAGAAACTTAGGATGGTGGCTTCTCTCATGACAGGTTGCCCACGGCATCGCAATGTGTTGAGTCAGAGGGTTGTGCCGCTCCCGGACACCATACCAAATCCACAAGGCAGCAGTGACGCCAAGCACACCCTGTGAAAGGAGTTGCTGAACACGCCATGGAAAGTTCAGAATAGGCATACCTACAGAATAGGCACCAAAGAGGAGTGCACCGCCTGAAAGGGCCATGTTGCAAGCTCTACCATCTCTGCAATCTGCAACTCTCAACAACACCGTGGCAAACTCCACCAGGCAAGTAAGGATCACTCCAGAATAATCCAGATGCTCAAAAAAATCTGTCGGACGTGCATGAAACAGAGCGGACAGAATCCAGGTGATGCTGTGGAAGGCTGCACTCACCTTCAAGACTGATCCCAGCCAATGCGCAGAATGCATGCTTGCAGCGAAATAGTAGAGATACGGCAGTCCATTCAGCAGAGAAAACAGCACGGAGAGGAACTCTTCCATGTAGCAAATACGGT
Source organism: Symbiodinium sp. CCMP2456 (assembly GCA_905221635.1). Classification (NCBI taxonomy): domain Eukaryota; class Dinophyceae; order Suessiales; family Symbiodiniaceae; genus Symbiodinium; species Symbiodinium sp. CCMP2456. The sequence goes on from CAJNDV010023335.1 coordinate 50,468, forward strand.
AGAATGCCCAGCGCCCTCGACTGTATTTCACTTGTGGCTCTTGAAGACTGGAACGAATTTCGCTGTCCGAAACCTCGCACCAGTGAGCACACTCCTCGTTGCATGTCCAGTCAAACAATGCGACCAGCAGCTCTTCTTCTGCACGTTCTGTACAGCCCGCTTCACACTGGGATACGCATATCTGGTACTTGGGGAGACGATGGCCTCCATGTTGATGAGGGTTGTCCAAGTAAAACAAGGCAAACAGCAGCCACGAGAAAGCCAGGAGAAGCCAGGTGCCAAATATGACGAGACGATGCATCCAGAATGCCTACCCCCTTCCTCACTGCTTTTGGGAAACCACGGCTAACGACAACATGCTGCATCAGCGACACTTCCTGCCATCCCGTAATTAACCCTTCAGACCCGGGTGTGTAGTCTTGCTTACGAGCTTGTGGCAATGGGCCCGTTCCCAAACTCGCGCATGCTTTGTCCAACCAACACGCTCTCGAGTGCTCCGAACAGCTTATCGTGAGCTGCAGAGGCTTATATGTTGCGAGTGCTTCATGGTCTCATCCTCACACTTAACCTCAGCTTCGTTCTGTCTGGATAGGAGCAGCCAGATGGCAGCACGGGAGGTGTAAAGAAAAACATGGGCGCTTCCTCCACAGCAAAGCGTTGTGCCCAGCAAGCAATGCCTGAGCCCATGGTCGCGAAGGTAAACACCAATATATACTAAGATGCGAATGGCTTGCAAAAGGCGCGCTTTCAGTGCCAACATTCGGGACTTCAGCACAGGAAGCCGCAAAACAATACCGCGTTCCTCACCAATCTGAATCCCAAGAAAAAGCCCTTAAAAGCGGCGGCCCCAAACTGTGAACCTTAAACCCCCAGCTTGCCCGCCCAATCCTGAGACTCAGTCGGAACGTCACCGTCATCGTAAGACCAAGAGCTGTCATGTGTAAATTGCACCGCGGTGCGCCTTCCATTTTCCAAAATCGCTCCCCATCTTTAAACCGGTGGAGCAATTGCCTTCCCCGCGCAGCGCTATGGACCTCGCCGCGCAGCGTGCAAGCAGTGGCTGCGCTGTTGGACCAAGAAAGGGAAGCGAGGGAGGGCAAAAACGAAGATTTGTTGCTGCGCCAGCAGTCCGCGAGCTTCATCCAAGTAGATTCGGCATGTCTTTTGATCTGCCCACCTACCAAGAGCTTTGTCGCATCAAAGTTTTGAGAGGTTTGCCAGTGAAAAGTGGTTCCCCCTCTTCTGAGCCCATATGTGAGGGCACAAAGGCCCCTTCCTCGAAGCCCAAGAAGACGACAAGCATCTGGATCTGGAAGCATACCCGAAAAACTTGCGTAGACGAGTCGATGATGGGGGAATCAGGGACCCACGAGGGTAGTTTCAGGAAGCGCTTTGAGCTCTGCCCCGGTTCGTCTTGGCGTGTTGCAAAACCACCCCACCACCACCACCACCGCCACCACCACCACCACCACCACCACCACCACCACCACCACCACCACCACCACCACCACGTGTCCGCCATTGAGGCAGACACGTCCCGGGCTTCAGCCTGTAAACATCGGAAATGCACAAAAAGAAAAGAAACTGCAGCAGTAGGCAATGGCAAGGCGCCATTGCCCCGCGGAGAAGACCACGCCTGCCATGGCTTGGACAAGGACACCACAACAGACGGGTGGCTCTGCAGAGTTTGTAGCTTTAATCCAATTGGAATAAAGTTGAGTGGCGTTGTAACGTCTCGACCGCAGTCGGAGGAGGAATCTTTTAAGTGCTGAGACAGCAGCACCAGCATACTCCGGCGAGTCTCCCTCTTGGAAGAATTCGTTCAGACACTCCCCAAGAGCCGACTCGAGCTCTTTGACAATTGTGGGCATGCGAAGGCTCGCGCTTTCAAGGAGGAAAGCGAAAAAGCGCAGCACGGGATTTGATTGGTGTTCAGCCCCTGAAAGCGAAGGTGTAGCTTAAGGGCCATGGTGAGGGGCGGATCGCCTGGAGGCAAGGTTCCATGCCGATATGGTCCAGAGTGCCAGCGTCTGCAGCTGGGCACAGATGGGTTGCCCTCTTCCCTTCGCCAAATTGTGGTACACCACCTGAAAGTTCAGGATGTGGAAAAACCGTGTACCCTGGGTGCCCAACTGCCGCGCGCGGCGTCTGATCTCTGCCAGGTGCCAGCATCTCCAGCGTGGAGATGCTGTCCTCGTTCTGCCAGAAGACAGACAACGTGTTTCTCCACCTCCGGAGGTGCGCTGGGTAAGGCAGGAGCCCAGGTTGTCCTGCCATTAAGGTGGCATCAGCCCACCTCTGCGCCCCGACAGTGTCCACGGGACAACATCCTCCCAAGATGTTCTCTCGGATCCTCCTGAAGGATTTCCTGCGCGATGGGCGCGAGGACTTCCGCAACCATCTCCGCCGCAGCGGGTGAGCGCAAGCTCGCGTGGCACCTTGAGCTGTGCCATGAGCTGACGCTCCAAGGTGTGATCCGTGAGCTTTCCGGGGATGAGCGGGCACACCTCTTCAATATCCCTTTTCATTAACGGTGGACGGCTTGGACCAGAGCGTCCCAAAGCCTGTCGGGAAACGAGAACTCCTCACAACAGGCAAAGCGGATCCTCCCTGAGGAGTCGTGCCAGGCATCCTGCCACCATGGTCTCGGCACTCAGGCCATCTCAGGCCGGTGGCGGGCTTGGTGGACCGAGGCCGAAATGTGAAGTAACTCCCCCCCCTTCTGTGGTCCTCCAAACCAGCATACGGGAAAGACCCGGAGCACATCCCCCTCTTCAGCTTCCGGGTAGTGCCAGAGATAGGGAGTCAAGTGGAACTCGACCTCCGGGTGCCCTTTCCAGCCTCTGCACGTGTGCGAGCGAAAGGCGAAATACCGTTGCTCCGCAGAGCCTTCGCCCTCATCCAACCACCACTGAGCTTACCGTCTGAAACAACCACTGGCCTTAAACCACTCCTCGTACTTGGCGGGCTCCTCACGTTCTTCGATCCTAACGAGCGTCCAGATGCCACTCGGCATCCAGGAGCCGCAGCTCCAGATAGTGTCCGCACTTGGCACTCGGCGGGTAGGGCCCTGCATGCTCCCTGGTCCTTTCTCGGGAGGAACCAGGGTCCCGGCATGCATGGTGCTACCTGCCCTAGTTTACAGCGGTCATCTTAAGCCAAGCAGCTCCGCGAGAAATGCCGTCCAATGTGAATGTCGCACTAGGCTGTGCGCCGTAGGTGCTCGCAGTGCACGACAAATGTCCAAAGGCACAGCCGATGGATTCAAAACAACCCTCACCTGTTTACGGCCATTTGTTGCTGGGCCGAAACAAACGGCAATTAGACAAACCCCAGAATCCGGTGTTCAACTGCACTGACTCGTTTGATACCGTTAAACTCGTGAGCTCAACTGCAAGGAAGCCCAGGCTACCCTGGCCCTGAAAAGGATCTTCTTATCCGGTGCTAGTGACTGCTAGTGTGCTAGCTGCAATCAATCCCCACTTGCCTTTCATGATGAATGCTTTATCTCGTTCATGGCTTCAGCCATGCTTGCGTGATCACTTGTCGGTGCACACCGCAGCATCTCTTAAAATCGAACTTTTCTCTCATATACGAGATTATACGGCGTCCACACCCTGATCCTTCTGGCTCTGCATATCTCCCGCCCGTGAAGAAGCTGTCAGCTCGCTTCAGAAAGTTCGGATACATCACATGAATTCATGAACCACCGCCCCCCGCGCACGCCCCCGGGCCGACACGCACTGCTTTACTCTAGCAGCTTCACTGCTGCAACCGAACGCCGATGCTAAGAAGAGTCATGCACAACGCTCGGAAAGACTCTTTTTCCTGCAGTCAATTGGCAGATCACCTGCCGAACACCGGAGCAGTCCAGGGCATCCGCGCTGGAGCCTGGCTTTGCTTCGCCTGCAGCTCTGGCTGTCTTCTCAGATCGGTTTGACATACATGCATACTAGGTACATGCGTGGGGTGCTACCGATAAGACATCCTCCCAAAACTCGACATAAGCGATGACAGCAATGCGTGCGCGCATGAAGTGATGTACGTCCAGCCGGATAGATGTACCGGCACACAACCATAGGAGACCAACCCTGCGACACTGTCGTTTTAGGAGGCCGGCAAGCTCTTAAGGGAATGCAAAGACAAACAGCCCTGTTCTCTGCCAAGGTCTCCTGCCAGCACGCGGTGGTTGCAGACTGTCTGTTTGAAACCCTAGCTTTGCCTATCAACTTGCCGCCCAACCGCACCAAGCTACAAATCGCGCAAGATGCTCTGGCTGTCTTGTTAGGGCTCGTTTAAGCCCCAGTTGGAGGTTTTGCGCGAGAAAGCCGGACTCTCCAAGCTTGCAGCCGGTCTTCAGTCTTCGTGGCTAACTTGACGAAATAGAAACAGGGTCCGACACATCTAAGGCTTTGCTGCTGCCTGTCTGTTGTAGGATTGACCTTCGAGAAGCTCGTTTTCGGTAACTTGCTGCATGAGATCAGCCCTTGAGTTCACTGACAGACGTCCAGTAAGATCACTTCGCAATTCTGCAAGATAAGTGTACCCTGACGCTATCCCAACAACAATACGAAATGCATGTAGCCATAAGGACTATTTACACATACACGCTTGTTTATATTGATTGTATATATATATATATATACACAAAGCGGAAGCCTGTGGTGACGTCAAGAGACTACCTGCTTACCCATCTGTCTCGCTGACCACGCTGCAGACATTGAAACAAAAAAGCAGAGTTGCATGAGGTCACTACGCCTTCTAGTCACGTGCTTTCAATTGGCGACTTGCAAAAACAATTAGCAGCGAAGGTTTCTGTCTTGAAGCGGGGCCGATTAAACACTCAAATCGGTACTGACACGATTCAGATATGTTTTCGCATTTAGGGTACAAGCCGTCGAATTGTCACTTTCACCCTCCGGATTGGCACGTTCGAGCAACTTGAATGGTTTGGTTAAACACTGGCTTCACTTCGGGTCAGCTTGCATACTCTCGCTGCCATGGTACGAACATCCAGATAATACTCCGATATGCGCCTGAATCATTGTATGGAAGAAGCAATGTGACTCAATTCAATTGTCTGGGGCCTGGGGTGTTGAAGGTGGTCCTGTCGTGTAAATTTTGCAACTCACTAACAATAACTTCTTTGTTCACGTTTTCCTTCTGTTCGCATGTGCCTTTCGGCTTCAACTAGGCCTGAACATATGCATATAATAACTAAATAAGCATATATACACATGTATATACATATATGTACACATATACATGCCGCTAACATAGCTGCTAACACTGGGAGATTTTCCCGTCACGATCAAAATGAATGACATCCATACAGCTCCTGATCATCCCGTGTACGTAAGTACGTTGACCGTGCACAAATGAACATGGGAACGGTTGAATGATGCACCGGTAAAGGCAATGAACGTTGTGATTCTACTTTAGAACAAACTTACAAAACCGCTTGGTAAATAAACAAACAACTTTACATAGCAGAGGTGGCATTGTAGGTTCGCAATTGACTTGTCGATTGGAAGTCAGCTGCTCAGATCAGGGATGTAAGTCGCACAAAGAGGTACACGAAGTTTGATTCCACAGATCGACAGCACATATTCCTTCAGCGAAACTTTGCTTTCCAACGAACAAGCAAACATGTAAAACGGTTCAAGATGATTAAGCTTGCCGAAAGAGCTCTTTAAACTCGCTCGTTCGCACGATTGTGCTGGAAGATCTGTTCCGTGGCAGTTCAACACTCTACTTTGCAGCGCAACTCATCTTTCTTGCATTGGGCAAACTGGACAAATCGGGTCTGATATCTATTGCTTCACCAGCGGTTTTCACGGGTTGGACCTGAGGCTGAGGGAGATCTACCCGATCGAAGTTGGCTGCAAGACTGCGAATCTCGCGAAGCCGGCACGTGTCAGACTGTGTTTTTCATGTACATGCATGCGTATAGTTTCTTCGCGCATCCACAGTGGGATGCTCTATCTATCATTCATTATCTCGCTGACTTCCTGGATCAGCTTGTCAAAGCCCGCCTGCGATGATGGTGCGAGGGTGCCGTAGCCTGGGACGTTGAAGCCTCAGCAGCGCTCCGACAGGCAGTGCTAGAAGAGTCAAGCCAGCGAAGCTGTCGCAGGGTGAGGCTCGGCACTGACAGGTGTGTTGTTGGCATTGCTCCTGGAAGGCATGCTGGTGCCACCAAACAGATTCGGCGGTGTCAAACCTGCCCAGGCCGGTCTTCGCAAGTCGTGGTGCATCCTCTTTACCTATCTCGTGCTTTCGGAGGTGTGGCTGCTCGCATAGAACCAAAAGACGACTCGACACTACAAATTTGCATCATCATGGACGGCTTCAGAAGCATGCGTGATGGCTTGTACACACACACACACACACGTTTCGCACCTTTTGGCGCTAGGACTTGTGCAGATGATGCTCACCGTTCCCATCTCCACTGTTCGGAACTGGTCGGTCCCTGAGATGCAGTCATTCTGCAATCCCACGGCCCAGGCTGGATGAGCCACTGCGATTGTGATGTCAATACTGTCATCCAAATATTTTTGAAGGAAGCGGGAGGGTGACGAGTAGTTTCGTCATTGTGCTGGTGGCAGGGGCATCTCAAAAGCACAATGGCGGGCTGAGAGCATGGTCGGAGGCAGGAGAAACTGATAAAGCGATGATGGAGAGCCGCGTTGCATACGGGCGTGGCATTGCCTGTTGCAATCTTCTCATCAATGCTCAAGCTCAGGTAATAACGATGGCTTGCTAAGCACGGGCTAGCTGGCTGGCCTTTTACCAGGCCGAGCTGATCAAGCCTCACATGCACCGTCAAGAGATGCATCCAGCAACGCTTAATTTAGTGGGGCATCTCCAAGGCAAAGGCGGAGCTGCGCGGGGTTGCCCAGGATAGCGGTGTGGAGATTGAGGAGATGGCCAGCCAGCCACATCAGCGTGTCGTTCAGGTAGATGGCCAGGCGACGAACTGCAAGTGAGCCGGGGCATTTCAAGCTACCGCTCCGCTCGCAGATCTTGCCACTCCTCTGCAAGGGTGGCGGTGGTGGTGGCAGATGCCGTTCATTCTTCCACGAGGTAGCCTCACGGGCCTTACGTGTCGGCACGTGTCTGAATCGCAGGTCGAAGACAAGTAAGGCTGAGGCCGAAACCTGACTAACGAAACTTCCAGCGCTGGCATGGCCGGTCGGTTCTTGAATCCTTGCTTGGGATAGGGAATTCAAGCGAGCAAGCGAGCAGTTCAATGAGTGGTTGTGGGCTCTTCTTGACACCCCGGCACCCAAGCTGCTGCGGCTGCTGATGCTGCCAGATTTCAATACATTTATAGCTACTTGTCCGCCGAGAGGCGAAGTAGCCTGATAGTACCCTGCATCGAGGCGATGCTGTGGAGCGTAGCTGGTTCCATGAACCTCAGTGCTTTCGCCGGCATTAGCTGCGTCTACATGTGCATTGACAATCAACGAAATCCTTGCAAAAAGCAACCGTGCCGAGTTGGGGAAATTAGGGTCTGGCACGCTGCAAAGGAATGCCGAGGATTATAAAGCAAACAGATGAGCACAAGCCCACTTTGAGATCTGGCATGCAAGCCGACTTATCATGCCATCCACAAACACAAACTTTTTATTATCCTTGCTGGCCATACTGAAGAAATGTTAGCAAGTGCTTTTTCTCCGAGCCGGGCACTCTAAAGGATCCTTCGCGACCCTCAACCTGAGCTTGGCTTGCACGGCTAAAAGCTGAACGTGATGCATGGGCATGGGATCTGCTGACACCAGCAGCGTGATGGATGCCCAAACCCGAGCTTGGCCGTGCGAACCCAGACTTCGCCGTGGGGGGACCTCCCCCACTCTCCCCCCCTTCCCTTCCGCCACCCGCCCTCCCACCACCTTTCCTTGACCCATCCACGCCCTCAACCTGCCCTCACGTCACCCGCCTGTTCACCTGTCAACTCCGCCTAAATACTCCATCACTGCGAACGACACCAACAGCGGCAACCACCACAACAACGACGACGATGACAACAAGGACACCACCACCACCACCACCACCACCACCACGACCACCGCGACCACCACGACCACCACGACCACCACGACCACGACCACCACGACCACCACCACCACCACCACCACCGCCACCACCCCCACCGCCACCGCCACC
>CAJNDV010023335.1:58736-77490 GCA_905221635.1 Symbiodinium sp. CCMP2456
GCACTTCACATGTCCAGCCCTACATGATGCTATGCACGACAGCCTGCTCATGCAGGCCTTTTACACGTATTTTGGTTTTTACATTTGACAAGATATATCATCTTTTTCATGTATCAAGGCGCTGCCAGCGTCTCGAAACACTGCGGCTTTTCTTCTTCTGTATATCAGACCTATATCCTAAACCCACATCTGTAATCCCACTTATATTCTAAACCCCGATCTGGAAACCTTCCTTCATAATGCTTAAACACATTCGAAATCAAAGGGAAGCTAGCTCTACATTTCATGTGTGTAACTTCACCTAACTCGACCTAACTTTTTAGCTAACTAACATAACTATGTTAAGTAGTTATAAAACAGCCAGGATTCCAAGTATTTCCTGTTCCCTGCTGCTACAGCGGCTGGGCGGGATGTACCTGACAGCGGAGTCACTGATCATGCTGAAGGCCTGATCTACGAGAGCGTTGCTCGGCTCGAAGGATCCAGCAATGGGCCAGGCACCCAGTTTGGCGCGCGTGGCCGCCATCCTGCTCGACCTCTCTTCATGAGTGAGCTTCCTGGACGCATCGTCCTCGCCCGCAACAGAGCTACGAAGCTCAGCCTCGAACAGCAGACGTGAAAAGGCAGCCAGAGTGCCCTCAGCGGGGTCAGGCCCAAGGTGCTTTGTCTGGGCTGCCTTGAGACGAGAATCGTCTATGGCACCAGGAGCGCTTGCCACAGTCAAACAACAAGGCAAAGCCCTGCTGCTAAAAAATTCAGCCATACTGGCCATAGTCAGTGAGGACAGCAGTGGCAGGAAAGCAGGGGCGTCAGGTCCTGCAAGCCAGAGGCATGCCAGCTAACCAGCCAGAGCACACCCCACCTGGTGCACCATAGACGGGAGTGCAGCACAAGCCCGCGCAGCCGAAAAGGCAGGAGGGGCCCGGGAACAAGCCCAGCCACCAGCTAGCAGAAAATACCTGGCACAAGGCAGGCGAGAAAAGGCAAAGGAGCCATGCTCAACAAGGCCGACAGGACTGGCAGCAAAGAGCATAGCTAGGCAGCCGAGCAGAAGCAGGAACAACCTGAGGCCCGGGCAAAAGCCACGGCCAGTCCTGCGCACAAGCGCGTGTCCACAAGGACGTTCTCAGAGAAAATGAGTCAGGGCAGTCTAGCAGGCGTCGTGAAAGGGAGACAAGAGCGGGCCCGGTAACCCCGTAACCGAGCCTTGCCAAATAGCGACGCCAGCGGCAGGAAGATGCAGCTGTGTCCAAGCCTTAGTGACATCCTTAGTCAGTGCGGCAAGCTGTACAATAGCCGCGGTGACCTCGTCTCGAAGTCACACTGACCGGCCTGCTGCAAAGGAAGCCGCAGTTGGCCCGACACCCCGTGGCACAGTACCCTGTGAGAGTGTGGCCATGGTTCTTTAAGGGCTGGGGCAGGCGCTGGAGCGGGCACCGAAGCGGCTGTAAGTGAGAAGGCGGCACCAGACCCGTCAAGATGTCAGTGGCGTTGACAAAGGGAAAGTCAGCGGTGCCGCCCATCTCAACTCGAGCAAAAACCTGCGCTGTTCCGGCAGGCGGATCAGAAGCGGCATGGTCAGAGTTGAGGCCGAGAAGGTCCTCAGTGGGCACAGTGTTCGCGTGCCGGCCTAAGTCAGGGTCCTCCCAGCTGTCGGCAACGGTTGCATCAGAGTCGTCAGACACGGCATCCTCCTCAAGGATGTCTTTAGCTGTAACAAACAGCCTCCGCAACTCATCCCTGATGATCGCCTCGAGCACCGCTGTCAAGGTCTCGCTGTCGGCCTAGGCCACCGAGCGAGCCCTCCGTGCCATTCTGGCAAGGTGAACCAGCGACATGATCGACAACGTCCACAACAACAGAAGGCACAGCAACAGAACAACAACAGAAAACAGGACTTAAGCCAAAATGGCCGCGAGGTTGCATTAAAGTGTCTGGCGCGCAAAGTGAACAAAGTGCAATCTAGGTGGCAGGGAGACACGTAGCAATGGTAAGCCTAGTGCTATGTCAGGCGCCTCAGATGTAGTTCCCGCTGGGTTCGACGGAGTAGCTCCTGTCGCCTTCGGTTCCGCGGTGATGATTTCCACACTCCCTGTGCGCATGAGAGATTACTGTGGGAGCTACTTTCGGCGACACCATCGGGTGTGGGGGAGCGACTCCTCCCGAACCTGATGGAGCAGTAGGGCCTTCTGATCCGCTGCCAGGTTTGCGATTTGATGGGAAGCTCACCGGTCTCGGTGGAGGCGGTCCAGCTGGTCCAGTGGCTGGCATCGGTCGCGGTGGACCGTTGGGAACCGCCTTAGCGCTTGAAGGGGCTTTTGCAGGAGCAACCTCCCCATCAGAGTCCTCGATTTCATCGTTTGAGGGAATGGATCTCCTTCTTCTGTCTCCACGTCGCACTGGTGGAGGAGTTCTTGACGCATTCCTTCCCTCTCCACGCTTCGGAGTCTCAGTCATTGATTGGCCAAAGGGGAGCGATCGCTATGGTTTCTCTAAGTCCTTGAGAGAATCAAGCGTTGAAGAGACGATTGAGAAGCCATGCTGTCTATGACAAAGGCCGAACTAAGAACTGAGCCCCCTGCCTGTTGACACACCTGAGAGTTTTGCGGTCACATGTGCATCTGCTGCGTGTTCACATAGGCCAAGTAGCTCACCTTTACCTCCCATGCATCAAGGCTGGAAATCCCCGGGGAGTTGCTCCTTCTGGGTTTGTCTAGATGTGCAGAGTCGGCTTCAGGGAGCAACTCCTCCGAAGCAAAAGGAAACAAGTAGTGATTTTGCACAGATTTACAGCGGCTCGCCCCATCGGTCATATTTGCGATGATCCCTTAGGCTCTGAATATAGAGAATTGAGGCCGATGTCAGCAGAACCTTGTTCCTGCTTTGGTAGAATTTGACCCCATCGACATTGCTTTCCTGGGATCAACAGCTACAACCATGGTTGCATTCGCCCGAAAGCCCGAGGTGCCTGATAACCCTCCGTTCTCAGCCGAGGTGAAGTGAACATGCTTCCTGCCTTCTCTACCGCGACCTCCTCCTTTCCCGTTACCCTTGACCCTAAATTGAGGAATCAGTCCCTTGTCTCGAATGGATTCGAACAGGGACCAGTGAGTGCCATGAAGAATCTCGTCGGGGAGCATCTCCTCGAGCACCGCCCCTTCATCGACATCTGTGCGCGAATGTCATTGAACGGCCCTGATGTAGCGGCAGCCCTCAACTTTTCCGATACCTAGTTCATATCGGCTTTTAGCATTGTGCCTGACTATCTCAAGCAAATCCCCTGCAGTGGCCTGAAGCTCAGTCACTCGGGGCCATGCTAAGAGACCCAACCTGCCGAGGTTATTTCCACCCAAGGACGATGGCCATGTCTCAAACACGCTGCCAACGATTTTGAGAGCGCAACTGAGACGGTGGTTGAAGGATGGCAGGCCTCCTGCCTGTATGTCCCCAGGCAGCCCGGTTCGCCTAGCCAGGGCGAAATTGCTTCCTCACTGCTCTGTCCTCCTCCACCTTTCCGTCCGCTGCCAGACGCCTCTTCAGTCTGTCCTCCAGAGGGAATGTCTCCACCCTGGGCAGGAGGGGGAGCAACTTCTCCCTCCTGATCTTGCAGGGGAGCGACTCCACCTGATTTTTGCTGTGGCTCGATTCCAGATGTAAACCCAGAGCAGAAAAAGCGCGCCTTGCACTCGACAGTGGTACTTCAAGAGCAGCAGCCCACTCCCGCAAGTAATCAGCTCCCAACACAAGATCTTCTTTTGTGACCACCTGCAGGAGGAACGCCCTTATACGAACCGCCTCATACTTGTAGATGAGCTGGTTTGTCTTCTTTCCGTGCTTCACCGAGCCGGCTGTGTCCACCTCTGTCTCGCACATCGCGCGGACGAAGACATGTCGAGGATCATATCTTGTCAAAGCTGCATATCCTTCAGCAAGGTTGCGGTTTGATGGGCGGTGTAAGTAGACTCCCGGTCTCTTATCAAAGTGTCGAGCCCCCTCTATTTCGCCCGAGGAAGGGAGTAGGCGGCCTGTTGCCATCAGGGAGTATAGGCACTCAATGACTCAATGTGAGTGCCATGCTAGGCTCGCACTCTCGCACTGTGTGTGGGAGGCGTTGAGTTCGTTCGGAGCGTTGAACTCAAACGGAACCAGTTGTTGGCTTCCTCCGTGGGATGGCTCAGGAGAGAAAGGAGGTTCTCCTCATTGAAGCCCCTTCTGCTCGCCAAAAACGGGAGCTTCCGAAAACAAGGGGGTGCCTTATTTTTGGGGTCCTTATAATAGGGATCCTATTATTTAGGGTACTATATTAGGGTCCCCTATTTTCGGAAACCCCCAAATGTTGTCATAATCGACATCGCTGTGGCACTGGTGGGCTTCTCCACCTGCTTGAGTCCATCCCTGAGGCTCTTGGTGACCGACACAGAGACTCGGTTTTCGTTCAGATCCTTAACTGAGCCATGGCAGTCATCCTGCAGTGCCGGGAAGACTGTATACCCCCACTTCTGCCAGATGCCGACTTGCCTCCTGGAACCTCAAATCAGACTGAGGTTCTTGCGAAGGCTCCTTCGAGGAGCTAGCACCGGAAGAGGGAGCATCTCCACTCTTCGCCTTGGCTGTTGGGGGACTATCTCCACCCGTGCCCTCATTCGTCTGCCGCTTTCTCGATGGTGGCGGTGGTGTCGGGCAAGGATCTCCACCCTTGCCCGGATTACAACAACAACAACAACTACTAAACAAACAAACAAACAACCAAACAAACAAACAAACAAACAAACAAAGAAACAAACAAACAAAGAAACAAACAAGGAAACAAACAAGCAAGCAAGCAAACAAACAAGCAAACAAGCAAACAAACAAACAAACAAACAAACAAACAAACAAACAAACAAACAAACAAACAAACAAACAAACAACAACAACAAGGCAGCGCCGGTTTCTGCGACCGTAACAGCAGCAACAGCAACAGCAACCACAGCAGCAGCAACAACAACAACAAGGTACAAGCAAAAACTGCAGTCCCGTCAACCCGTATATCTGCATTAGGTAGAGACAGAAACAGGAGCCCCGTCATGTTGCTCCCTCCCAACAACAACACAGTGGCTATATGTGGCTATGGTGTACAGGGTTCGAAGGAATTTCAAAGGATTTTCAAAAGAATTCCAAGGATTTCCAAAGGACTTCCAAGGATGTTCAAAGGATTTGCAAGGATTTTTCTTTATGATTCCGAGGATTTTCAGGGATTTCCAGGGATGTTCAGAGGATTCCCGGTTTATCAGGGCGCGTACACGGGTGTCTAGGCTTCAGAACTTGCGGTCTTCTGGTTTGAGATTTTGGGGTTTAGGTTTGGGCTTCAGCTCTGGGCGCCTAAAGCCTACGCTTTCCAAAGCAATGAGATCTTTCAAAATCCCCTTCCAAATACTACCAAGACCCTTCAAAAACTCCCTTTAAAGCCCTTCAAAATCATCGTATAAAACCTTTCAACATCCTTCCAAGTCCTTATTGAACCGTTCGACATCCAATGGACACCTCCAAACCCAATCCAAACCTTTAAACCCCATAAAAACCCTGCGGAATCCCATGACAACATTACCAGTAAATCTTGATTCCCTTCCAAAACCCATGAACACCCTTCTACATTTCCCAGATTCCCAGACCTGGGGTGCAAACGCGGTGTAATGTGAGCGGTTGTTGTAAGGAGGCGGGGGGTCAAAACAACCAACGGGGCTCCAGCTTTTGTCTCTACCTACCAGCAGGTGGAGACAAAGTCCTGATTTCAACGGGGTCTTTTTCTCTACCTGCTACAGACAAAAACTGGAGCCCCGTCTGTTGCTCTGACCCATCCCCCTTACAACAACCACCCAGCCTACGTCGCATATCGATCATGGGGCAGATGCTGTGTAAACCATGGCTTGCGTCTTGCATTCCCCAAAACTCTACAGGCAGCCTTTGCGGTCGCCGGAAGCATTCCCAAATGTTTCTATTAGCAGAAGTTACGGGCTGCTGGTTTTGTCTGTACCAATGATGCCACTCAACATGCGCAGCGCCAACCTCAGCAACCCTCTCCCACTAGCCTTGCCTTCCACACCGAATAAACATACCACACAAAACAACCACTGTCTCTATCCCCGCAATGCTTCCCCCCCTCCCCCTTGCACCAGCCCCAGCAATAAAAAGACTAAGTAAGATAACAGAAAAACAAAAGCCACCACAACGAAGTCTGCAACACATCCAAAACCGCCCAAAACAAACACCTTGCCGCCCCAGCACAACCGATCCAAGCCGCCATCGCAGATTGTGCCCAAAGGTCCCTGCGGGGTCGGCGGCTTGAGCCGGAGGCTCTTAAACTTGTATGGCTGTGAAGTCTTTGCACAAGTTTCACCGGTGCAGGCCAGCAGAGAAGGCTGCTGCGGTTACTGGAATGTCACGAGACCGGCACGTTGTGGTGCACGAGCTCCGATGCACATCTCTGTGGTGCTCTGGCCTCGAAAGAACTCAAAATTTGAGAGCAACACAGGCCGAGAAGTCTCAAGTCTGATCTGCTCTGAGCAGCATGCAAACTGAGCAGGAAGGTCTTCGGAGACTGGTCTGGAGCTCCAAGCACCACTTGCACTTCCTTCTGGCCGCTGGATGCCGCTGGGATGCATCCCTGAATGCTGCTGGAGCCATCCTACCTGTATTACGCGTTGGACCCCCCGGCGACCTGCTGCAAGGCCTGCAACGAATCCAGGTGGTGGCGGTGGAACGACCTTGCCAGTTCACTGTGGGATTGCGCACTGCCAATATGTTCCGATGCGACGCTTCACATCAGAGGGCAGCGCAGCCGGAGCAGCAATGCGCTTGCCTTTCTGTGATCCATCGTTGAGATCTTCTGGACGTGGCCTTAAAGGCAGCCGGGTGCTGCTTGGTTTGCAAGTGATCATGCAGACTCGACGTTTTGCATAAGACTGTGTTGAAATTAGATCAGTAGCAGTGACGGAGCTGAGGAAGGAAGGAAGACAACATCAAAGACGAGGACGGCCTATCTGGCCCATCTTCAACATCTCCTCTCATGTCGGGCAAGCATGCCGATCGCCGAGGACGCACCAAACTTTTCGACCACCATGCACCCGGACCGAACAATCGACTCTGCAGAAAGTAAGGGGTAAAGGCAAATGCAGGGAAACCATTTCGAGTAGTCCTATAGAAGTCGAGGCGATGCTCGACCCAAGCCCTACTACGCCTACGGCGGTCGCCTCTAAGATTCGTTTAACTCTTGATTCAAAGCGTGTTTCTCCAGCCCCCACTTTAAGTGGCTGAACTGCTACTGCTACGAGTGAGACTGGTGGATATTTCGAACATTTGCCAAGAGCGCCGAGGGTGTAGCACTTCCGCCGGCTGGAGAGCCTTCATGGTCCGCGGTTTTGACCTCGGTGTCTGGTCCGGAGCTTGGCAGCTCGAAGAGGCTATAAGTTTAAGCACGGCGCAAGGGAGGAGAGAAGGTCAGCAAGACTTCCTTCAAAGCGTGCGATTATGGGCGATGCGGCTGCGGCTGCTGAGGCTAGGGAATTGCGGAGATGTGCAAGGCTGCGCGAGGCCGGTCCTGATCCATGCGTGGCAAGGAAGTCTGTTGGATGATCGTCATCTGCCTCCGGATTTCCTGTCAGCAGATGGCACAAGGCACAAGCAGGCAAGAGCTGCATCTGCCTCCCACAGCTCGAAGTAGGTGCAGTCAAAGTTCAGCCTGGGTGCGCAGTGAGGCTCCAACTGCACTTCTCGATGGACAGGCACTTCAACAATCTCCTGTTCATCCATGATGCGCTGGTTTGTCTGCTGTTGCCCATCAGGCTTGCACGGTTATCTGCAGGACCAGGGGTCTCTCTCCTCCATACAACTTCCCCAACTCCTAGGGCGGAGGCTAGATTCGCTTGAGGAAGGAATGGTGCACCGACAGGAAGCGATGCTCAAGATTTTGAGTCGGTATGCAGTAGACGGTCGACGATTGTTCACTTGACTCGTCACAACCATGGACAAAGTGCAGTGTTCGCAGCTTCATGCAGAGATGTCTGGGTTCTGCACGCTTCCAGAGCCTTTGTAAAGCACCACGACAAGACCTCAGAAACTAAACTAGTTGAGGGCCCCGCGCAAACTTAGACCGCCAACTGAGTTCTGCGACTTGCCCCGCTTATGCCCGTTACGGACACGGAAACCAATTCCAAAACCAGGCTTCCAAGAGCACAAGTCCCCCTTGCAAGTGTGCAGATGTTGATCCACAATTTTTATCTGCACGAAGTCACAGAAGCGTTTCACTTACTCAAGCTACTGCAGTGGCTTCTGCTACCGAGTTTTCTACCTGGGCTTGTTCCAGAAGAGCCCGTTGTCACGGCCAGGAGGAATTTGGCGGCTTTTCCAGATAGACCCAGTGCTGCGGGTCATCTGGGTAGCTCTGGCTGCTGATCTCCTCCACGATCGTCGGCTGTCCGAACATGTCTGTACTTAGGCTCCCCCTCGACTGTGTCTTTAACAGCAAAACAACACTGAGTGCATCAGTGCACATTATCCTGGATCGCTTCCTCCTATGTTCGAAACCCCCCAAATAAAACTAAACGTGGTGGCGGGATTTTGCGGGACATTGTAAACTCATTTCAATCAGGCAAGCCTACGGTACAATTGCGGCATGTTGCAGCAACCCCTCCAGGGTTGCTTAAAAGGGCGGAGGGATCGGAACCTATAGCTTTTGACATCACCTGTATCGAAGCTTTTTCTTTCGCCAGGGCTCAAGAAAGTGGAGCGAGCCCTTTGCTCGTGCAAGTGCGCCCACGCATGTTGGGCCACAGGGCTGACTCGCCTCCCACCAAAACCACAACCACTGGATGACTCCAACTACCACCACAACCTGATTCCACACACCCGACGCCCGAAACACAGGCACCAGCGGACGCCCACAGCGACCTGCAGCCGCCGAAGCAAATCATGAGCGACCCTTTAGCCCCGAAAACTGACAAACCGGCACAGGCCATCACAGGCCCTGACTGAGTGCCAACTCGGAGCCGGAGCCGGGTGAGGACCTGGATGAGCTTGTGGATAACGATGCCAGCGAGGACGGCACGAGCAGCAGCAGTGATGACGAGGAGGAGGAGGAGGGGAGGATGGGGAGGAGGAAGAGGACACAGCAGCAGCAGTCGATGGCATCGGGGCAAACCCTTGAACAAACCAAACGAGCAGGGGTGGGAAGCAAGGGGTTTCGCAAGTCAATGTGGCAAGCCCCTTCGTCGGGGAGACAAGCCCGCCCTGGCACCAAGCCCATGTCACAGCGAAGGCTGCAGTCTATTTCCCCCAGCTGGTGTCACGCTCTCGCTCCCCTTCTTTTGCTAGGGCTATGGTGTATAGGGGTTAAACCTCTGTCTCTCTCTCTCTCTCGCTCTCTCTCTTTCTCTCCCTCTGAGTGTCCCACTCCGTGCTGCTTGGTTGCCTGGTCTTGCCCGTCAACTTTGGGCATGGACATTTGCCTGGCTGTCTGTTGGACGAGCATGGCTGACAGGAGAACAACAAAGCAGCGACAGCGTCAGACATGCCAGTGAAGTCATTTCCATAGCCGTCTGCCCATGACCGGCGGCCGTGTAACAGAAAGCTATCGACGACGATCGTGACATTGCGGGTCGCGTCGGCAACCTTGCTCAAGAATCTGCTCACATAGATGCTCTACCTTTTCGATCGCACGCCTTCCCTTGCGCGGATTTTCGATTTCCATGACCTAACACGTCAGCACACTTCGGCCCTTCAGCCTTAAGCTGTCCAATGTCTGTGACCAAGATGAGCTGAAGTACGGACCGGCTGAAATCGCGGCCTGGCCTTCACATTTCGAGCCTTCTCTTCCTGCAGAAAGCAAGCCGACGCTGTTCATGAACGGTCTGAATTATGAACACTTGTGACCTGCCAGACGTCACGATTGTGGCTTGCGAGATCCATTTTGGCTGAATGAGCCTGCGCACATACGATGGCATCAAAGAAGAAAGCTAGGATGATGATTGCGGGTATATGTATGACATGTCACCGAATGTCACCGAGTGACCGGAAAACTCACCTGCCTTCAGGCCGCAGAAGTCACTGAACTTTAGCCCACTTACAAGTGAGCCGTCGATTGTGCCACTCACGTCTATCAGCGTGGTAGCATGGTCGCAGTCCTGCAACTTCGCGAAAACGTGGCAATGCGAGAACAGCTTCAAGCGGAAGAGTCGCCAAGGCTTTGGCCATCACCGCTGTCACGACAACATCGGCAGGAACACCCAGCAAGACCTTACTTACTTCAGGGCTGCTTCCAAAACCCCGTCGCACTGATGGGCTGCCAATCACACGAAACGTAGCCTACACGCGCCGAATCCTGCTCGTGGCAGCACGAGCCCGAAAACACTGGACCAACAGTAATGAGTTTTTGCTTCGTGACACCATGTGCACCGGAAGCAATCCAGCTGCACTCCAGCTACATACTATGTCATCCTGGCCGGATGCGTTGAGTTTGTTCAATCTACCCTCTGAGCGCGGAACATCATGAAGGTCGTTGGTGCATATGACGCTGTAATCGCCATCACGGCCATCGACAAAGTCTGTTGGAAGGATGGCTTCTTCGACTCCTTCATCCTGATAACCATCCATGTCATCCACCTGCGAGGGAGGAGCACCTTTTCTGACCGATCAAGTACCGACCACTTGGAGGCGAGAGGGGGTAGGATGGGGTAGAGGTCTAAACTGCTCAGCAGCTATGGATCGCGGACATATGGACCTTGCCTAGCCAGCATAACACGATTAACAAGCTTTGGCGGTGTGCCCAGCCATTTGGCATTCGTTAGGTTGCTGTAGGCAGGCGCGAAATGGCGCGAAGCATCAAATCGCGGCAGGTACTGACAAGAAAACAAAATGCCCATGCCAGCCGTGGACACAAAGTCCCGCAGCTTCCAACATTCGTGGGCACGCCTAGTGCCCTACCTTGGCACCTCACCACTCGGGCAGGATGGGCGGATGTCAACTCCGCAAACAAGATACCGGCATGGCTAGATATGCCGCCGAATGTTACAGCATTGGATTTGGGGCTGCGCCGAAAATTCAAATTTTGTGGGCTTCTGGATGTTGCGCTGAGACAGGCGAGAAGTGAGAAGGACAGAGCATTTCTGGCACGAACTCCGCACTGCACTTCGGTCGCGGGGTTTTCTCTCTCTTGCTGCTCGACTTGTGCCGTCAGACTCTAGCATGGCTCGGCTAGGTTTTCCAAACTGCGATGGCTGCTTGTTCTGCAGTTGCATCTAGGCATGAATGAAGGCCCTGACTACCTGGTCGATATAGTCATTAGAGTCATTCAATCAGCCTTAGCTTTGCGTCATCATCGTCGTCATCATCAGAACGGACCATCAACAATATCACCCATCGCTAGCAACAACCAATTAGCAACCCGCATGAACCCCACTCTACCCGGAGAAGTAGCAGCAGACGATTGCAAGCCCGATCTTCGCAATGCACGGCTTGCCCTCGAACTACCACTGTGTGGCCATGCCGATGACGAGCCGGCTGCCCGACCGTGTAAACAGGAAGCCAAAACAAGCTATTGCAAACCACCATGGCGCCCGATGAGTTGTCGAAATTGAAGCAACTCTGAATAGGTCGGTCAAGCCAGGTCCAGGTGGAACGTGTATATGGTGAGGAACTTCGTGCATTTCCTTGCGTGCACCAGTTTACTACGATTCCGTTGGGCTTCGGATCTCGCCTTGCGTGCAAGTTGAAGGTACAGGCTCGCACAGTTCAGGCGCGCAGTCTTTGGCGTGGAGCTTAATGTCCCCCGATTTTTCCACTGGAACTACCGTCCATGGAGCATGCGCAGGCAGAATTGGCCAAAGAGAAAAAGTGCGGGACGCAAATGGTGCACGGCGAGGATATCGTTGGGTTCATGAGACAACGATTCAAGTCAAAATCTGCCTGAATCATGCGCAGAGCACATGATAACTGATATGTGATCTTGCAGTGCAAGCACCCAAGAACACCTGCAGCCCATATCCAGAGAAGGAGAAGAAGAGCATATCTCCCGGTCTTGCTGATCGGACCATCTGATGCAGCCTCAGGATCCCAGGTGTCCAAATCATGCAGCGCTGCGACGTGCCGGGGGTCTCAAATCACAAATACATCTGAGTGCGGTGCTGGTGCAGTATATTAACTCGAGTTGGGCACTTTGCCGGTTCCACCTGCGCCGTATCAAGACTCTGGATGCTGCAAGACAATTTCTGGCGGACATGCCACACTTGAGAATGAAGCCTTCAGGGATTTCTTCTGGCCCGGATAAACGTCGTGGAGGACGCACGTGTTTTCATGCCGGAATCCCAGATGCGCCTCTTGCACAGATATGCTTCAGTCCAGCAAAGCGCACTACACTGCACAACCAACGGAAGCTTTCTTGTATCGTTGTCGTTGTTAGCCTCATCAACAGCCGTATCCTTATCCATGTCCTCAGGTAGGGCCTGAAGGGTCTCTGCGATCAGGAAAGCGTCGTTGACCTTGCACGGCCAACATATCCCATGAGAACTTTGGTGCGCAGCTAAGTGCCACACGGCTCCTGCCAAACCGAAGGCTTTGCTCGGATAGTTGCAGCCCACGCCTGAGCTCTAGCATGAGCGACTTCTGAGACCCGAAACACCTTGCAAAGATGCGCAAAGTCTCCAACAGAGAGCGCGTTTCACCATGGCCGGAGCTGACGGCGCCTCGCAGGGCGATGACATTTTGAGGGATTTGCCGGGCCGCAAGAAGAGATCTTTGTGGCGAGCCTCATCGCGGCATGCATACAGCCCAGCTGCTAAGTGCAGATGGCGAACTAATAAATCTACAACGATTCGACTTTGTTAATGCAATCAGCGGGGATGTATGCTTACCTCGCAGCACTTGGCACCTTTCACGGTTGCGGTAAAGACCATGGGCAACTTTATGCAACTTTGCAACCGACGCAACTTCTTACCATGGTCCGCTAAGCTTGAGGGAGCCAGTGCGATGAGACTTGCTCGGAAAGGTCTGAACTTATACCCCAAGTCAGTGTGCGAAAGGCTTGCGTAGAGATGTCAATGTCGGACTGAGCCGATGGGGCATCCCTCAGGCTGCACTGCGACTCTGTGTCTGACTTGGGGAGTTTTGCGATTACGCCTTTCTGGCTGCCGTGGCCTCGAGGCATGATTGTTCTTCTGCTTCGCTTTGTCGGCAACGCTGGCAGTGCGTCGAGGGCTGCTTTTCAGCATCGCAACTTCATGTCGATGACTGCTACGACTGGTGCTCCCATCGACACCAGACCTTGACCAGATGTGGGGTTAACCGTTGATGCCAGCCAGCGTACAAGTCACGGACTGGTTAGTAGTAGTCACACTGATAATACATGCTCTGCTGTGAAAGTCTTCTTTCCTTCTCCTCCGCTGCAACCATGCAGGCACTGTAGGCTGAAGTCGAAGTGCTTTTCGCAAAGTAGCAGTAACTCACATGATGGGGAATGCCCCCAAAGTCTCAGACTGTTCCAGAAGTCAGGGAACATTGGGCAATCATACAGGTTTATACAGGTGGAAGCAGGCCGTAAATTCTCTTCGGGCTCGCCGGCACAGTCCAGAGGTCGTGCCTTTGCGGCAGCACCGACCCACTTTCAGCCCGGGGTTTTTGGCGATGTTCATCTACTTGTCACTAGTCGACCATTTTCCATTCTGCTCTTTCACTTTGCCAGGCAGATCCGAAGAGGTGGCAGTATTTGTCTTTACTTACAGTACCAAAAGTGGAAGTCGTCATGGTGATAGCGTGGCGTGGCGGTGGAACGGCAAGTTCTCACGCTTGCCTGAGGTGCAAGCATGTCCAAAGAAGTAGCATTATGTGTTTGCCATTGATGCTTATGTTGAGGTTGTTCGTGCATATCTCTTGCCAGTGGTGGTGCGAGCACTCTACAACTCTACAAGTAGGTGGGGGGCGGCAGTGAATAGTATCCCGCATATCCATGCTGGTCTCCCTAGATTTCAATCCCCCCCTTGAGACCACTCTTTGCATAGCACAAGTCTGCCGTGACAAGTGGGAACATCGATGTTGGCAGCCTGCCCATGATTTTAGGTTGATGAAGGCATGCGTCGCCCCTTGTCAGGAAGCCCTCCTTCGAGAATCTGAAATATCAAAGGTCAGATTTTATGCAAACCACTGTGATTTTGGTGCCTGCGCATCATCAGAGCTTCCGGCGATGTGAAACGACTGTCTATATTCGAGGTATAGCAATCATGCACCACTTGATTGTTTCTTCTAGGATCCAATGCCTGCCTGTCATCTCAAACTTACTGAACCAGTACTATTTAGCGCCACTGTTCAAGACTCTTTGCAGCAGCTGTCGTTGTTCATTGACCTGCGATGCTGACGCAGAACCAGGACCAGCTAGGACAGGGAGCAGCCCCAAAGAGTAGAATGCAGTCTCCCCACCTCTGGGTCAGAGTTTCTTTGCTCTTCGTCCAGCTGCTGGAACAGATCGCTAAACAGCACGAACTGTCTTCTGGCCTGCGTGATCGAAGCATACTTCACGAACGCTGTTGTGTAGACAGGAAGCTGGGCTTGTCTAACCCTTAGTGTATGGTCGGGACTGCAAACCAACGGGCCTCCGTCAGATCTCCATGGTTGAATAATGTAATCGCAAAGTTCAGATGAAACATGTGATCGGAGTCCATCTCGATTGCCTGCAAAGCGAAGACTCTCTCTTCTTTCTGTCTTTGCACATTGCATACTGTCGAGTTGCCCACATACCCCCGAAGGGATGGGCCTTCTCATATGCGCTGCAAGCATTTGAGAAGTCATCCAAGCGAGAGAGCGTGATTGCGAGATACCTCAACATGGTGAAAAGAACAGGTCCGCAGTGTTGGCTTGCAACTAGCAGTAAGGTACCACTGAACTGAGAGCGGCGCATGTAGGAAGATGGGAAGTCAGGCTTGAGATTGATGCTAGCAGAGAAGAAATGAAATGCCTGGCAGTGAAATGAAACGTCTGCAATCAAGGATGGCTGCCACACCCCCCCTGCTCCCCACCCCATGGTGTCCTCCCGTGCGCCCCCCCCCTCAGCGGGGTGGCTCCCCTGTTGTTTTGTAGTTTTGGTTGGCTCTGCACCCCGCTTAGCTGAGGCTTTGGTTCACCTTGTTCGCAGTTGTGCCTGCTGTGGCACCAGTGATACGGCTCATGATGTTGTGCTGCTTTAGCCGGCGACGCGAGTCGACAATCGGATCATCTTTGACATCATGCTCAACATCATCATTGTCGACGTCGTCGTCATCTTCGGCAACAGCACCATCAAAAGAACAGCTGCCACCATCATCATCGCCATACAACCCTTACAACCCTCATAATTAAGCATTGTAATTCATGTCTGATGCGGGAAACTACTGCGCAGACTGCCGCCTTCTGCAAGAGCAGGGGTGGGGTACCATAACGGGTGGGTGGGGGACAGGGCTGGAGTGGGGCGACAACCAAGCGGCAGGGGCAAGGTAGTATGGGGGGTGGGGGGGTCGGGGTATGATGGGGGGAATGGGGCACGACAACACAAAACTGTTCAATCCAAGATGATGGCACTACGCATTGCCTAGTATGTCCTGTCTGCGACCTTACAAAACCGTCCAAGCCGAGATAAAGGTAATAAGTATTGCTTAGTATTCCCTGTTTACCACGACACAACACCGTTCAAACCAAGATAATGCTACTACGTATTGCTTAGTACTCCCTCTCTACGACCACACACAAAACCGTTCAAATCAAGATAATATCAACAAGTATTCTACGGCCCTCTCTATACTACGCTATTAAGCGGTTGGCTTTTGATGATGATTTTCCTTATTTAAATCGTTATCTGTGGGATATGCACGCAACAAGGTATTCTATAAGGTGTTTTAAAGGGTGTCCTAAAAGGTATTCAAAAGGATATCCTATGAGGTATGTTTGAGGTATAACAAGGGTATATTGCATAGGCGGTCTTCTGTAAGGTAATCTACTACAGGGTATTCCAGATGGTATTCTACAAGGCATTTTATGATGTATTCTATAGCCTCTTTTTCGGAAGGTATTCTACAGGGTATTCTGTATGAAATTCTGTAACGTAGAAAGAGGTGGTATTCCATAAAGTAGTTGTAAGGTTATTCTTCTTGGCTTTTGATTTTCTTCATAGGAATCTCTTATCCAAGAGCTACAACTCAACTGGGGACTTCTCATGTCTTGGACTTCGACCGGTTTTCGGTACTTGAAGCCCCTATCTTTAGGGTGCTTTGTAGGGTATTCTATAAGGGATTCTAAAGGGTATCCTATAAGATATTCCATAGGTTTTCTATATGGCATGCGTAAGGTATACAGGATGCTATAAGGGATATTCCAGATGGTCTTCTATAAGCATAGGTAGTATAGGGTATATCAGTGGAATTGTATAAAGTATTCACAAAGTAGTCGTCAAGGTACTCTGTAGGCTAGTCCACAAGGTATGGTAGAAGGTATTCTATAAGGTATGCATAAGGGGGTTTTACAAGGATTCTGTTCTCTATATGTATCCCTTTTTAGATAAGCTTCGATTTGTTCAAGGAGCTCCTGGACCCTAAGTTTCGCACGTCCTTCATATAAACCCCTTACCCAGTGAACTACAAATCAACTGGGGGACTCGCAAATTTTCGGTATACAAGTTGTATGGGGGTATTCCCTTGCTCAATAAGTTACAAGATGGGCTCCTCCTGATTTCCCCTATAAAAATCCTGATCTTTAGGTTCTCTTTCGGGCATCCCAAGAGGATTCTCAAGGCTATAAGGTATACAGGGAACATCGTGTATAGGGCTTTTTGATGAGGCCTTCCATAGCGTATTCCAAATCGTATTCTACGAGGCTTATATAGAGTATATAAGAGTAAGCAAGGTATTATGGGGCATTCTATAGGGCATCTATAGGGTATTCCATAAGGTATTGTGTAAAAGGTATTCTTCAGGGTGTATATATGTATATATATATATATGTACATGGTACTGGTAATATATATATATATAGGAAAGAGTTCTACAAGGTCTTCTAAAGGCGAAAGGGTATTCTTGAAGGTATGTATAGAAGGTGTTATCCTATAAGGTATGTTCAGGGATGTTCTTCTACTAGTAGGTTCCTGATTTCCTTCATAGGAATCCGTTTCTCAATTAAGTAAAACTAAACTGGAAATCATCAAATCTTGGGCTCCGGCTGATGTTACTCTATAGGGGAGTCGAAGAAGTATCCTACGAGGTATTCTATAAGGTATTCTGTAAGGGGTATATGAATATATAGGGTATACAGAACGTATCATACATAAGCGGTCTTCTACAAGGTATTCTACAAGGTAGTACAGATGGTCTGCTATAAGATGTATATAGGGTGTATAAGCGGTATTGTATCAAGTATTTGACAACGAACTTTTGAAAACTCTTTATGAAGGATTTTACAGGGTATTCTATAAGGGAAACAAGGGTGGATTCTAGAACGTGCACGTGTCAGCACCCACATGGTCTGAATGCTAATACTTAACTAGATACATCTCATAAACTAACAAGATATAATATATGAACATGTTCATATCCACCATATGGTTCAGTAAACACACAGTTTTATACTGAATTATACTGAACACCGGCCCAGATCAGATATGAGAGATCAGAGATGCCACGGAAAAGCTTTTCACGGCATCTCTAATCTCTGGTCCGGGCAGGATTTCAGTATAAATACTGAATTATACGGAATTATACTGAAACACGGCCCGGATCGATCCGGCATACACGGTCCCTTTGGATTTGTTTAGTAATGTTCATATACGCTTATCCTTGTGTGTGTGCTGTACAGACATGTGGTTCCGTGTGGTGGCCTTCATGTATAGAGACAGGCTTGGAGGTAGGTTTTACGGGGGAGGGGTACCATATACATATATGTATTTATATGTGTATTTGTATATATGTATATATGTATACATGTATACATATATATATATATATATGTACATACGTGTTATGCAGGTACCAGTGCGGCACCAAAACCGGATGTCCAATTCCGTGACAGCTTATCTATGTACGTCAAGAGGTATAGTGTCATGTCGAACGCAATACATCTTCTGATGGAAAGCAAGATCGTCAATCCAGCACGCTCAGAAGAAATGCGAATGCAGGTGGAATCGAGTATTATATATGTTCATCCCAGAAAAGGCGTCGAATGCACATATCATAGCTCCTTCATCATTGCTCAAGGAGAAGGAAGGATGTCCCGTTCCACGGGGCCGGGGGGGGGGGGGACATATATCGTTAAACTGAACCAGGGGGGAAGGGGGGGAGGGGGGGGCCCGGGGCACAACTATACATATATATATATATGTGTATGTGTGTATATATATANNTATATATATATATACAAATATGTGCTAATGCCCCGCTAAAAAACTACCTCATAGTGTTTCGTCTTGTGCACAACCCTCTTACTCATAAATGATCAAGCCGTCAAGGCACACTCCGAGTGCTCACTCTTGTACACAAACCTCTCCTGCACACGTATTTCAGTCGACCAAGGCAGAATCATAGTGTTGAGTGTTGCATACAACCCATTTAAACCTACACATGTCTTGCCGGTTACCGATTTCCAATAGTCCCCCACTCAAACTGCCATCATGTTCAACAGATTGGTGCTTATTGGCATTGTTACATGGGTTGAAGCATGTGTGAAAAACGGGGTGCGCTTAGGCTGCCTTGATGTTGGAATATATATATATATATAT
>CAJNDV010023335.1:77901-108651 GCA_905221635.1 Symbiodinium sp. CCMP2456
ATATATATATATATATATATGGCACGCCACCCCCCAAAAATGTTTGATAGGATACTGGGGGCTACAGGAACATCTGTTATTTGGTTGCAGGGGGGCTTGCCGTAATGTGTATATATATATATACACACACCTTTATAATACATATATATATATATAGAATATATTTTATATGCTACATGTAGACATATACATATAGACCCACATGTACCAACACATCAACACACTAAACCTCTTACGAGCAGACAACGTCGAGCTTCTTCTGCAAATAGATGATACAGATATCTGACAAGCTAGAAAATGACATGATTTATCTCGCTGAGTGACCGACTCATCAACTGACAGATGAACTCATGGCGGGCCAGCTAAACCCCCCCTTGCACGCACGCACACACGCACACGCACACGCACACACACACACACACAGATGCACACACAAATGTGCATGTATATAAAGAGGCAGACTATCTACATTACAGAGCAACACACTCAACGCAGTGCTGAGGCACGGAGGCAAACTGGCCCGTGTTCAGGTGCACTAGACCTGTGCAAGCTCCCGAAGTGACATATCCTGTGCAGTGAGCGAAATCCGAGAGCCGGTCCAAGGTTGTAGGAGATGATCCACTCGAAAGGATCCAAATACAGTGCACGCTTCAGGCCTCTGCTCATCTTGAGGCAACGTGTGTGGCTACATGCCGTGACTGAGGCGGCTGCAGGCGATTGCCGCCACGTACTTCGTCTTCCCGAAGAAGCACATACCGATACTGGGCATTGCAAATGCTTGAACATGGAGCACCTAGAACCTGGAGTCTGGGTCTAGGTTACAGCCAACTAACCCTGCTCCCGACGAGAATTTGGTGCTCTCCAGTATGGTCTGGATGAAAACGGCCCATAAACAAAGCTTGATGTGGCAATCCTTCGATGTGGTCATTCTGGGTGGTCCCGTGCTGCACTCCAGCTTTGTCGCAGAAGCCACAGGTGGAACTCAGAGGTAAGAGCAAAGGAACGGTTCATTTCCAAGTTCTCTGCCTCTGTGGGCAGCGTTCGAGTCGGAAGCATTGAAGAGAGACCCGCGAGGTGAACATCTGGAGCATTAAACAGGATGCAGCAAGTATCACCGAATATATCACGAGTGCATGAGTCGCCCCCCCTCCGAGCACAAAGCGTTGGCTCTATCTGTCAGCGGAGTATTGGATTTCGTCTTCGTTTTGTCCGTGCAAGCAAGCAGGAGTCCTTACCTTGTCAAGCGGTTTATGTAACTCGCACACTCTTCACCTCAACCATCGAGAGCCACTGAGAGCAGCACTTGTTCCAGAGTTGAGCGGAATTGGGCGTGTGGACTGCTGCTACCCGGTACTTGATGAGCGCAACATCCATGTCTGAATGATCCTCCAACGATGCGGAGAGATTGGTCAGTTGGTGGTGTGAGGCCGAAACTGGGAGGTGTGGTCGCTGGTGTGGTCCTGTCCTGTATGATGGACCCAGCTGCCAAAATCGTCTTGGCATTCTTCGGGTCATGAGTCAACGCATTGCCCAAGTAGTCCTTTTGCACAGCACGATGTCGAACCAAAACCGAAGCATTGCAATATCTAAGACGCGGGCAAAGGCTTTGAAATTTTCGCCCATCCTACGATGAGTTGCGTTCAAAGCAGTTGCGGCAGGCATGACAATCAAGGGATGTGCTGCCCGCCGCAAGTAGAGGATGCCCAGCGTGGTCAACAGCTCAGCATGCTCGGGAGAAAATTCTAATGCCTGGCAGCCGACGGAAGCTTGTCATGACATGACGAGACATGAACCAACATCATCAACCCCATCATCATCATCATCATTATCATCATCATATTCATCGGCACTACCAGCACCAGCACCAGCGTTAGTATTAATTAGATCATCCTCGTCATCACCATCACCACCACCACCAGCACGGGACCAGCACCACACACGTATCATCGTGATCGTCACCTTCTTCATCGTCGTCATCATCATAGTCGTTGTGTTCGCGGTCCGACACAAACTCTTCCAAAGTGTTGCTGCTGCTTCGGTCCCATACTCGCATCGTGTTGCGCTAGTTGAAAACTCTGATAAGCTTCGGCATGTCTACAATCAAGCAACGGAGCGGATGATGGCAACGACGATGCTGGCAGCAAGCTTTCTTCGTTGGCTTGCTTCACTCCTCCGCTTGTGCCAAATACCAAGCATGTCTGCCGAACCTCAGTGTAGACATCGATGGCGGACTTGTAGTCTTCTTGCAAAGCATACACCTGTGGAGAAAGTCAATGTGAACGACACGGCAGCTCTTTCTTGTGTGAATGAGTGAAGCAATTTCACACCACCAGCTGCCTTTCCCAGCTGCATGAAGGTCACGTCGTGCCGTTGAATGGCATTGGCCTGCTGCGGAAGTAAAACATGGCCAGCTTTGTGAGTCGGGCCTCTTAAATCTGAGCATGTCATGCATCTTTCCAGCCCTGTGCAAGCCTCCAAATACTGAATCATGAACTCATCGCGAGCCCCGGTTCGTTGGAAAGGAAACCGTCTTAGACCGTTGTATGCAAAAGAGCGTCAAACAGGACGGGCTCAGTGAAGATGTCCGCTTGCAGTGTTGGGTCTTCTACCCATTGTTTTCTTTTGATCCCTTGTTTCTGGCCTCATAACAGTCCTTTCCCAGTCCTGTTCATGCCAGGTCAAGTCTGGGGTATCTATATACTGTGTATATATACATATATAGATAACTCAACGTACTTGTTCAAATTAGGTTCACTCTTTACGGTACAAAACTGGAATAAGCGGCAGATGTTTTTGAGTGAGTGCTGGGCTGGTATTTGGAGCTGGATGATGGTGATTTCGATTCGACTGCGTAGCCAAGTGCCACGGTACGAGCTGGGAACAGAATGCAGGGCTTTGCACAACAACAAAAGTCAACATGCCATGCTTGAAAAATCTCAACCCTCGCCCCTGCCTTGGTGAAGCAGTCTATCGAGCTGTCATACTGCCGGAGATACATGTGACATAGACCTGCAAACGTAAAAAATCGACTTTACGTGGACATGGTCACCGCAATGCTATCAAGACAGAGGAACACTACTGTCAAGTGCCGCACAGCTTCGGAGATTGATTCCAAGATATGGTTGAGTTAAGGTGGTGGTGTGTCCATGATGTTCTTGGAACTGAATCTGCTGATTGACCTCAACCTCCAAATTCTGCAAATCAGACCTGCATTGTTTGCTTACATTCAGCTCAAGGTTATGTGGGACTCAGATTGGGGAGCGGGTCGGACATGATAAGGTCGCATGCACAAGTCTTATCAAAAAATCCAGAAGAGGGTAGGCTGGAGCGGCACCAAATAGGCCAGGGCGCCAATCCTTCCTAGATGGACTTGTGGATTTTCTTTACTGGGGATTACTGAGACTGGAGCTGGTGGATCGCTTGGCTTCCTTTCGTCGGCATTTTCATGACGTGCATCTCTCAGATGCACCATCAAGCAAGTGGCCATGCACACCTTGCCCTTCATGTCTGCTGTGCTGCGGTTCTGCATCCTCGGTGCAGGCGGCATCGGCATCAACCGTCGCGCCATTGGTTGGAGAATTTCCGCACCAAGGAGTTCGACAACGCGGACTACCACCTCCAGGCGGCCACGGGTTTCCGGCCCGGCGGCGTAGGCAGGTGCTTCGCTGGGCCGGGGAGCATCTCTCCGGCAAGACCTACGTCAACATGAGCCCCGTGTGCAAGTGCGCAGGGAGCGATTCCTCAACATGCTTGTAAAGCGGGTCCGAGCAAAGTAAACCGTACCTGCCGGGACCCTCAAACATGCGCCGCACGATCCATGCAGTGACGGCGTGTACAATGATAGGCTACACCCGGGAGGGAAACATCCATCCAACAGGAACATTAAAAGGTGGATGGATGGACAAGCCATCCCGCATGATAAAAAAAAGGTTCTTGCATCACGAGTTTCTCAGACCAGGTCGGGAAGATGGAGTCGGGGTGCCGGTACACGGAGTCGTTGCCCTTGGTACTGGCCCATGAGGTCAAACCAGGAACCCTGCGGCCTGAGGGATGCTGCCATGCCTTCGTTGATTCACACAACTTTCATGTGTTGGCGCTGCAATCCGTGCCTGCATGCATGCGCAAGCTTTGATGTGCAAGGTAGGTCTCCGGAATACCTTCTTGCGGGGTGGATTAGGTTGATCATGTCCCTCGCATGTTGCAACACCCGAGTGCTCAAGGCGTAGTTCTCAGCTTTTTTGCCAGCTACGTTGGCTGTTTGGCTGGATGGTCTCGCACGAACTCCAGCCTTGTGATGTTAAGGGTGCCACTGCCTCTTTTTCTTGTGGTGGCAAAAAAGCTGTTTGCATGTGAATTCAAGAATGTATGTGCCAGGCGCGCGGCTGCACAAGCCTCTGCCGCAGAGAATCCGAAAACATCCGAAAACGTCGCTTCGCGTTGAGGCTCTTCGCAGCGCACAGTGACAGGTGCGCCAGGCTGCAGGGTCGCCGGTGTAGGTACAGTATCTCGACCCTTGCTCGAGATTCCTGTTTGTGCACTACGGCGGCGACCTTGCAGCATGGGGCCTCCAACAGCCCAATCCTCTAATGGGAGATGATGGAGATGTGGACGATTGCTACGTTGGTCACGCTCGCCTCACTCACTTTCTACTCCAGCTTGCTGTGCCATCGGACTCCGAGAAAGACACTTCTGATCTGTTCAATTCTGTTCACATGTGTGAGTGTGCCTCTGGATTGTTCCATCGCTGTGCTTCGTCGATTCCGGAAGCAGGCAGTGATGAGACTGATAATCCGTAAGTGGCAGCATCGTCGAGCCTGGCTTGGGTGCCTCTGCCAGCTCTTTCTTCCGTCATTTGTGCTGCCAAGCTCGGAAACCAAGGTGTTGCAAAACCCCAGGCCATTAAAAGTCTTGGTAGTTGCCAGAAACCCCCGAGGTTGTGGCACTCGGATTTAACATCGTGGCGCTCGAAGTGCGTCACGCTGAGGCACGTCAGCACGCCGTAGCGCACACATGCGCCAACAGTAGCAAAGCAGATTAAGGAGAGAAGGTCCTAATGGACCGGTTTGAATATTACGATTCTGTGGATGCCCCCGTATGCCTCCGCATGGCCCTGCTGTCTCGATGCCATGCTAGGTTCTCCGAGGCGATTCACACCGTGTGTGTTTTGT
Source organism: Symbiodinium sp. CCMP2456 (assembly GCA_905221635.1). Classification (NCBI taxonomy): domain Eukaryota; class Dinophyceae; order Suessiales; family Symbiodiniaceae; genus Symbiodinium; species Symbiodinium sp. CCMP2456. Next base: position 83,070 of record CAJNDV010023335.1, read on the forward strand.
GCCATGTGGATCTCGCTCAGCATCTCGCAGCTTCTTGAGTTTCGCAGCCCTTCCGAATCTTTGAAACATCCTAAACCCTCAATGCTGACATTTCCGGGTGGAGGGGGGGGCTGGAAATGCCCTCCAAACTTTCAGTAAGTCTGCAACCTCGGGAACTGTCATGCAGGAAGATAACTAATCCAGGAAAACTCTTTTGAAGGGAACATAAGTTGAATATAAGGGAACCATGTTGGCAATCTAGCGATTCCTGCCCTGCCGAAACTCCAGACATCCTTCGTGGCTTCGCTTCGCTCCTGCCTCGAATGCTGGACCAGGTCTTTCTCCCTTCTCGAATTCGCTCCGCTTGCAAAGTCAGAAAACAAAGCAGCGAGAAGGCCAAGAAGCCCCCCAAAACAAAAAAAGCACTGGACAATTCGCGCAACGCAAGAGGGGGGCAACAACAAGCAAGTCCTTTGTCCCCCATCAGACAGCTTCCGCGCCTTTGTTGTGCCAGATCTCCCAGTCTTCAGGAGAAATCTTCTGTGCTTCGTCATACACCTGCCGCAAGCTTCCGAGTCCAAGCAATGTCGCTTAGGCAGTGTTGAACCTTCACACAAACCATTGCAAAGCAAGGGTGCAATCCGATGCAAAGGTAAGTTTGCAATGATGCCATCACAAGAACACAGAAGTCTGTGTTGCTGGCAGTGTCTAGGCCTCAATTCATCTAGGCATCTGGCTGCGTTCAACCATAAAACCTGTTGTTCCGCTGGCACCTTTCTGTTTGCCCCCTTAAAAGAAAGCATCTTGGCTATGAAGCGTCACAATTAGCAGCGAGGAGTGTTGGGACAAACAACTCGCCAAATTGCCTGCCTCGATTGCTCCGCGATGTTTACCGAGCAGGTAGAGGCTCCGACCCATCTCAGTGCATCTCACTGGGAAGAAGGCTTTGCGATGCTTTTCGCCATGTCATGAGCCTGCCTGTTTAAGGTTGTACACATTCAAAGGGCTGATGCAGGTGGCCGCCTGAAATAGCTGCAAAGACTCCTGCACCTGCACGAGGCCAAATCGCTGATGCTGCCCCATCTCCAGCCATGTGCATGCATGCTGAAACGGGAGTAGCTGCCTGCCCCTCCTGCCGCTTAATCAGCGCCTTGACGTATATGGCATATTCGCACCTCGGCTGCTTAGTCGTGGAACAGGCCTGGCACTGGGCTTGCGAAACAGTCTGCTGGCTCACCCGGTCAGTTTTGCTCCTTTTTGAGAGATACGTTTCGTCCCACCAGAACTGTTTCTGCCCCATGTAGGACTAGGACAGAAAGTGAGCTGGGGCCTGACTGCAACTCACCGGACGCGAATCACAGGACGGCGGAAGATCCAACGATCCGACTGCTACATGCTCTCGGCAGGGCCTTGAACCGAACACTGCTTCATCGCCAGCGTTGTAAGCATGTCCGAACGGTCTTCTGCCGGCTTCAAGATCTTCAGGTGATGTGCAGTACCAAGTACAGGCGTTTGATCGCATTGTGTATGCGTTGCTGAAGCAGCATTTGCCTTGCGAGGAAAAGCGGGGTAGAAAAAAAATGTTCGCCCTTGGCTGCATGGCTTTGGCTTGCAATATGGTTGAGCTGGACGTCAACGACTGCCTGCAGGATCGGGCCCTGATGCATTGAGCTCAGGGCTTCCCTTGAACACAACTTGGTTGCTTGAATGCTTCTCGGCCCGCTGTCTCGCCGTCTCTCTTCATGCGAGCACTTTGGCGCAAGCATGAGCAAGCGACAAATTGAAGGGGCAACATGCTCTCAACTAGGTTAGCCGTCTGAGCTACGACTGTCCGTTCTTGGAGAAAGACCCAAGGAGAAATTGACTCACTCAAGTTGCAAAGAATCCTGGAAGTGCAGATGCGTGCTTCCCCCCCCCAGTCCACCCGCGACAATCATGACGGCTGCATCCGGCGCAGGTCCGGATGGCTAACCAATGTTTTCGTTGCAGCGACTTACCAAATTTGTTGCAGCGACCCCCCCACGCTGGAGGTTGCTCGGCTGCCCTGCAGGTGCAACATTCAAGCCATCTGAGGCAGCGGCATACCGTTTGATTCTCGCAGCTGCTCTTCGATTACATCCATACATTCCTTGAACTCCTGCGTGTCAAACCGGGTGTGGCTTCGTTCCAGATCATCTTATTGCAAGCCGAGCCGGCACATCAAGAAAAGAACAAAGCCAACTGCGATAAAGTGATTAGTGCTTTAGGATGTATGTTCAGCCCGTGAGCATGGGCAAGAAAGTCTGGCATTAATCTCGTACTAATGAAGGGGCATGCATACGGCAATGCCATTGACGTGCCTGCCGAACATACAGCAGGTTGATCAGCCAATTCTTTTTTTCTCTGCCAGCCTGTCACGACGCAGAATGGCATACAAAAGGCCAGCATGGAAAGAACGACAATATGCTTTCCATGCCTTCAAAGAAGGGGCAGCGGTGGCAGCCATGGCACAGGACTTCTGTCGCCGACAGTGCAGTCTGAGAGTTTGCGTACAGCTCCGATAGCAAGATAGCTAGACACTGTGAGCTTGAGTCCCAGAATAAACGATCCCAAATATTTCTAGGGCTAAGATCCTCGAGCCTTCCAGTACTGATAATTGACCAATCCGAGAGAACCCCTGAGACAGCACATCCGCCACTGCATGCTTTGCCGAACCCTCGATGCTTGCTTGCTTGGCCAGGTCAAACATGCGGCATGTGCGTTCCGGACGATTTCTGCTCGCAGACCGACTTGCTGCTCAGCAGTGAACTGGTACTGCATTCTCGGTTGCTGCACCAAGGGCACACCTCATCATTAACAGGTGCATCTATTGCACCATTGGACCATTGTCCGTGCTGGATCGGAGCTTATCCGGGCCAACATGCTAGCCTCTGATGATGGCTCTGCAAGTCAACCTCGTCTTGGACACAGAAGACGTTGGCTCGGCGTACGTTGCATCTGGTGTCGTCACGTCTCCCAGAACACGAGCCTGAGTCCTTCAGTTTGTAGCACGAAGATGGCATCGCGTCGGCTGGAGCTCAGAGACCAGCTTGCCTTTGCGATGTGGAAGCGGCTGGCTTCCTGCAGCAGATAGCACATCCGGACTGCAGGCTCCATCGTGCTCCGCCCCTATCCAAATCAAATTGCCTGAAATCTAGATGCTTAGGCTCAAGACTGCGCACGATTCCCTGCTCAGCACCCACGATTCCCGGATCCACAATCGCAAGATGAGTCCCACCTTTGACCAGATCGATTGGATGGGGGTATGTAGGGATCTACACGGAAGGCGTTCAAGTGCTTGCACTCCTGTTAGCACGCTGTGCAGTCGCAAAGCTTCTCGAACCTCGCGATGTCGAGGATGCATCCTGCAAATCGCAAGTGATGGAATTCTACCGATCTCCATGACTTGCCAATGGTCTGCTTCACAAAACATCACAATTTCCTTGCAGCGCATTCGTCCTTGGGGCGATGGCTAAGCTCCGCAGCTCTCGAAGTCTTGGTCGTGGTGGCTTTGCTCCTGGTCGGCCCGGGCGGTTTTGGTCCCTCAACCTGCCGTTTTGCTGCCTCCTGGGCCTTGTGCATCCGTTTTTTGCCCAACTCTGCTGGGCTCTGACCGGGTGGCCTCTGACATGTAGTGCGAGGCCAATCAGATAGGCTAATCTCCCAGGCCACTGCTGGCGCCTTTGACTGAATAGGGCTAGGCTCGCTCGCCGAGTTAGTTTCACTCATTTCGTCTGCCAGTTCTGTGCATTGCAGAATGCTGCTTCTGTTCATGATCTGTTCGTCCAGCACGCTTTCTTCGGTCAGCCTCACCGGCTCAGCATCCTGTCCGTCCATGTGGGCAGCGATTGAAGTGATGTCACTCTCCCCACACCACAACTCGCCACCGTCTTGCGCACCTCCCAGCTGAGGCTGCTCTCCACGCAAAAAAGCCGCAGCAGAAGCCAAGGTCTGCACCTCCTCAATACCTGATCCTTCACGCAAGGCTGCCCTTCTTGCACCGACGGGTCGACCCAGTGCCAATGGTGCTTGGTGCTGGCCTTGCAGAGCTTCGTAGACATTTCTGAGCGAAGTTGCGGAAGCGTGCCCGTCCACCCAGCTTTCTGGATCACGGTCGCGTTGTGCGTGTGGTTCAGGCCGAGACGAAAGTGCCTCCTCGTTCTCGGGCACATCCAGTCGGTCTGTGTTGCAAGCCACAGACACAGGCGCTGGAGCCACCTGCTTTACAGGTTCACTGGTGCACGTTTCAACGGAAGGCTGCGGCAAAGGCTCAACGTTCTGATGCACCGGCACCGTCTTGACCGAAGCCTCCACATTCTTGGCGCCAGACATGGCTGACCTATTGGTCATAGCCTGAAGTGCTTCCTGCGCCTCACGTTCCCTGACAGCCAATGCTTCCGTCATGTCTTGCACTGCACTTCGAACCACTTCGGAGCTTTTCGCCATAATCGCTGCTGCAGTGTCTTTGGCCGCTTCAGTGCTTTGGCTGACAATCGCTGCTGTCGCTTCTTGAGTTTCTTTTGCTGCCTGGGCTGCGGCAGCCATGACGGCAGCTAGAGCAGCCTCATGCCTCTCTAAGGCCTCCAGTCGCTCGAGGACCGTCTCTTCCAGGACTTGCAATTTGTTTTCTCTCTCCTTTTCCTTCACATCATCTCCAAAGCCACCCTTCATAAAATGCTGGAGCTGCTGCATCTGCTGCATCTGTAGCATCTGCTGTGTTTGTTGGAGCTGCAAAGCCAAATTTTGCTGAACTGGGTCAGCAGGTGCGGGAGTAGTTGGAGGAGCAACCATCGGAGGTGCAACCACCGGTGTCGGCGGGACTGGACAAGGCACAAAAGGCTGAGCAAACGCAGGTGCACACGGTGCTGTGGCAACAGGCGCCTGAGGCGTGCTCTGCACCTGGGGCTGAAGCGACGGCGCCTGTGCCACCTGTGCCACCACTGTGTCGGGAACAGGCGGGTGCGACACGTGCGAGTGCGACACGTGTTGAAGTTCAGCTTCGCGACCGTTCAACACACGCCTGTCGCCTGCTACCTCTGCGTGGCGTGAGCTCAATTCCGCCCTTCGACGCCGAAGCTGGGCTTCTGCAGAAGCAATATCTGCACTCCGATGCTGTATCTCTTGCTCTGCTTCTGAGACTTCCTTTTCCAGCTTGCTTAGCTCTTCTTGCATGCGAACAAGCTCCTCTTCCTTGCGCTGGAGCATGGGCTCACTGTTGTCCAAGTCATCTCGTCTTTGCTTCACTCGCTTGGCTTCTGCCTTCAAAGCATTTTCACATCGTCTCAAATGCTGTGCATCGGCGTCAAGCTGTGCTTCCCTGCATCGGATGAGTTCTTCATCTGCAACGACGTCCTTTTCCTGGACCTGCACGCGTTTCTGGTAAACGGCCAGCTCCGCCTGCCGTGTTTCAATCTGCTGACGCTTGGACATGGTCGTGGCTTTACGCCACTCCAGATCTCGTTCTGCTGCCGCATAGCTTTCCTGCACGAAGGTGATGTCATCGAGCGTCTCGTTTATCAACGCCTCCCTGGCCTGCAACTGCCATTCGCCGAAGATCTGTGATTCGACTGCATTCAAATTCTGATGACTGCTCAGCGGTGACATGTCGGCAAGGCCCTCGATGCCCTCACCCCACTTCTGCATAGCTGCAGCGTCAAACTCCGGTTTTTCAGTCTGAATGCCTGGGTTGAAGAACTCTCTGGCCTTGTGCTCCCAGTCTTGCTCGTGTAGAGTGGCTGGGCTCTCCCAGGGATTCCGCCCAGAAGGACGAAAGGGTCTTGAGCACTGACTGCTATGCCCACTGCAGGGGCACGGGCATGTGTCTAAAGCTGCTTTGCTTGCTTGCCACATAGGTGGTGGCTGAGGTGGAGGTGGCAAATTCAAAGGCAAAGCCTCCAATGCCATGTTCACCTCGCCGAAATCGGCTTTGGAGCTGCCGTTTTGCATGAAGGGTCTTGCAAGAGTCAGCTCCTTCTCGGCTTTGCCAGTGTCTTTGTTCACGTCTTCGATGGAAGGAGGAACCTGTGGAGGAGGTGGCAGATCCCATGGCAGCTCGACAGTCGAATTTCCTCCAAAGCTCAGGCTGCCGGAGCGGCTGCCCTTCATGACATGCCACTAGCGCACAGACGAAACAACGGGAGTTCAGCAGGAAAGCCTGGAATTCCATACAGCTTAGACTTAAAGATGTAAGTTATAAGGTACCTGCAACCCTTAGCTTCAACTCAAGGTGGCATGTTGGGACAGTTCTTGCGAACCTTGAGCGGCAAAGAGGCAGTGCTGATGTCGCCTTGATCAAGAGTTGAAGCTGCTTCCGTGGTGACTCTAAGACTCCACTTCGTAGCAGATGAAAGCGGGTTCTTGCTGAGCCACCATCGGTCCGCACATGCGGAAGGAGTCTGGCCCATGGAGTCTTGGGGGTGAGACTGCTGACTCTGATTGAGGCCCTGAGAACATCCTCAAGACCTCTGCGCGAGCTTGGTGGCTGTCCTGGCTTCAGACTCCGATCCCTTACAGGTTCAGGCTGAGCCACGGATTGTGCGGCATCGGCAGTTTGTTGCCACTTTGCAAAATACCGCGCCAGGCATGCATCTGCTGAATTCAAGGTGGCCCAAGTCTCTCGTGAGAGACTATGTTGTTTTAACCGCGCCCTTCGCCTCCAGAGCCTTGGGAGCCACATGGAGCCATCTATCTTGAGACCTGCTTTTTGTTCAGCAGTTCTGCAGCGCTCTCAAGGTGCACCTCACAGGCTCACTGCCATCTTTTCTCCATCATGATCTTCGAGGGCACGAATCTCCATAACTTCGAACAGCCTGCTTGCACTGGTCTGATGGCCAGGAACGGCCACTTCAGAAAACGTGGCGACTCACGGTGCAGGCCTGTCAAAGGCCTGCGTCTCGTTGGCAAACTGCTGAAGGATTGCGGAGTTTGCCTCATTGAAGTGTTGAATTGCGGCGATATTCGGCTCTCTCCGTACATGTCTGTCTGGGCATGTGCATTAACCTAGGTCCTCTAGGCACGCACATCCCTTCCTAAGGCCTCCTGCAAAGGCCCTGCTGCTTTCCCGCTTGCATGTTCGCCGTGCTGCAAAACACTGCTATACCTTTGCTACCAACTGTCAATGATGCATTCCACGCGCATGCTCGCTCGTATGTCATCATCGTGCATTCACTTGGGAGCTCCGCTTGCAACCATGCACGGAACACCATTCACCATTCGTCACGTCACATGTGTTCCAAAACTCATCGCGATTCGTTTCGAACTCCATGTCCAAAAATTATTCAGGGGCTGGCTGGTCTGTTGGTGTGTTCTGAAGTACAACAGTCTTCGACATGGCTTAGAACTACAGTACTCCCGGTCCATGGGAATATGCCCAGGAACGGCCGTACGTGGACTGCAACCAGTCGCAAGTGCTGTTGCAACAGCATTTAGTTCAACGGCGTATGTGTTAGTCAGTGCCGTGCATATTGTACCTGCGGCAAAATGGATGTTCTGTCATTTTGAAAGCGGAATGTTTGGACTTAGTGCATTTCTGTGCTTCCTCGACAAAGAGAGGCAGCGGCTCCAGCGAGCACGTCATTTCGACAAGGCTTTGTGTTCTGCGAACCGCCACATTAAATCTATTGAAATAAACTCACTACGTGTCCAACTACTTGAATATGTTCGCTTTGCTACCGCTACTGTAGCACTTGCACATGGTCAGTGCAAGTCGTGCTGTTGGCAGTATTGACATGGTAAGCACCGTGAACATAATCAGGACATTGGCGTTCCAAGCATAAGTAAGCCATACACAAAAGATGACAATCCAAGCCACCCCCCATTAAATCCGCTCGTGGTCACGCACGCTCCTCTTTCGACTTGAACGTGTGGTCGAGTGAGTCATCTGCGTAAAGTTTCAAAACCATATCGTAGTCACCCGAACGATCACCAGCCCGATCGCCGGGCTGGAGGAGTGCACATGTTTAGGATAACACAGGATCGACCATACGAATCCTCAGTCCGTGAACCGTTTCGAGCTCAGTAGGCCCTATTGAATTCAATAGGGCTGTCGGATGGAAGGTTGAAGATGCCCTGGGAAAGTTTTCTGTAGCATCTTCAATCTGTAATCCGACAGCCGTATTGAATTCAATAGGCCCTATTGAACTGAATGGGTTTGGTATGTACTTAAAGCTACTTGTCCCATGTTTTTGCACGCCTGGCTGCTCACGTGCCTGTGTCGAGGTTTGAGGGATGGCTAAGGGGTTCCGGTTTAGCGTGTAGCTTGAAGGGTGTAGGGGCTAACCCTAAACCCCAGAGTTGAGGATTTAGGATTTCGGTTTAGGGTTTTAGGTTTTGGGGATTCTGTGAATCGGGTTTCCGGGATGGCACTAGTCACTAGGGGTCAGAATGCGCTAGTAAGCGTGTTCCCTTATAGTCCTAACTATCTTCGTAGCATCATGTACCGCGACACCCTGTTCTAACAGTTAAGGTCCCTTATTTATAGGGATTCTACGAGGGTCAGAGTCCAAGGTTTGGGGATTAAGGCCCTAGGGTTGGAGGCCAGAAAGACTGCTGGGGAACTTTTCGGATTCCCCCATGGGGGCCCGCTATCTTTCAACAGCTCCCCGAGACCCGAATCTCCAGGCCTGAAGCGTCTAGACACTAAATGACAGAACCGCTTCAACTTCAATCCGGTGCTCTCTTGAAGTTGGCAGACTGCTAATAAAGGCTTCGTAAGGGAGCTATTGGGCTGCCACGGATAATACCAGGGCCTGAAAAGTTAGAATACTGCAAAAAACTAAGCAATTTCTTATTTCCAAATGTCTAAACATAAAAAACCCTATTCTGGTATCCGAATTCCTTTATTTCCATTCTAATATGCCAGAAAACCGTAGTCTAAAAATTTCCTGTTCTTGTAGTAAACCCTTTTCGTGGCCCTTAAGTAGAAACAGTAAGCCTTCTAGGTAGGACTCAAACAAGCTGTATGCGACCGCTAGTCTAGTCCAGCCATTAAGTCCTCTGTACCCTAAACCCTAATCCTTAAACTCCAAACCCTACACCTTAGGGTGCAAGTATGCAAATGATGCATATCTTGGAGTCGAACGTCTAGCGGAATTTATGTTGAGCTTTTTGGAGTGTCAGAGGTAAGGGTTTGCAGATCTGGAGGGTAACAGCATTGCGGTTTATCACCTCAGGATGTAATTGTTGTTTAGGGTTTAGGGTTCAGGGTTTAGGGTTGGTTGCGGCTTGGCCCCTAAACCTGGACCCATCAGACTGTAGGTTTGGTGCTGGAATGGTTGTTAGAGGGTTCCCTTATAGTAACCCTATAGTAGGCCTTATGGTACCCTTGTATGTTGCTCATGTAGACTTGCTTGCAGGACTCCAAGCAAGCCTGAACTGCTCAATCGATTTGGGGTATAGGGTTTCGGGTCGTCTATCATGTAGGATGGCTGAGCGCGGGGATTATGGGTTCAAGGCTTAAAGCGTTCGGAGTTTGTGTTTCACAGTATGCTTAGGCTTCACAGCTTTACGGCGTTCCAGCAGGGGGTGTAGTCATGAGTTTTGACAGATCCAAGAAGAGAACTCGATGTCCTTGCAGGGGTCCATGCACCTACAATAGGATTTTCGGGGGTTTCTTCGAGGGTTCTGTCAGTGTTCTTTACGGGATTTATCAGGGTTCTATAATGGGATTTCGGGGGCTTCTGTAGAGATCTATAAGGGTTCCTAAAAACGATTTTTAAGGCTTCTAGGAACCTGTAGCCTATTGCCTATACAGTGTATTTGTCGGATGTAAAAGGGTTGCTGAAAAGCAACTTTAGAGCTAGTGTATGTACGATACATGCAAATGGACATTTAAAGTGTTTAGGAATTTCAGAACACCATCGGCCTCAATATAGAGGCCCCAAGTAGTAAGATCCTTATCATAAGGACCCCTTAAAAAGGTGCGCCTACCTTTCAAGAAACCTCCAATTAATTCTATGGAGGCGTCTCACCACTAAAAAGGTGCGCCTACCGTGAGGACCCTTTCGATCGTAATTCCGGAAGCAAAGAAGGCCACTGTCAATTCTTACCTGAAAGCCTTGGTCTTTGGGGGGGAGGGTAGCATGATTATATGGCACCCCCCTTCAAAGACCCAGGTTCCTTTATGATCCTGCAGGGGTTTTGGGCGGACATGGTACCAATCCCAATCACCTCCGCACAATCGGTGAGATCTTCAATCCGTGATGCGTCGCCGCCCGGGCAATGGGCCAATTCGGTCATTTCCACGCAAAAAGGGTGGATAACCCAGGGGGGGTAGCATATACGTACATATATATATATATAGAGGTATATCAACAACAGAGCATCGTAATAACAATAATTAGGATAAACAAGTATTTTCTTTAGCTGCCTGGCCATGCTAAGGCAGGAGCTGGCCGCTCCGGCTGCGGCCTCCCCCCCGTTCCAATTGAAGATAGCGACACTAATTGCACGCAGCCCATGAGTGAAGTTTCAGTTTTTCCGCACACAACAAGATGTAGCAGAATGCTCCCTTTGACACGACCCAGACTTCAATTGACATCAAGCCACCGGCTAGGGATGTCGTGTGCACCAGTGTCTTGTACGGTCGTTTGCACGTAGGATGCAGGTGGGGCGGCGCACTCAGGCAGCGGTCCAAAATCATTCTCTCCTCCGTGGCACTAGCTTAAAGCACCGCATCGTCGTCCAGCCAGATCTGGAGGGGGTGTGCACATGAAGGAACAAGATTTAGACTAAGAGGCTTGCGGTGATGAGCGAGGCTGGGCGCGATCGTTTGAGACAGGAAAACCCAGGATAGATCAGCACATGCACGTGCGCAGAACTACCGACGAGCAGGAGGTTGTCGCGTTAGATTCGAACTTCAAACGATCAGTAGACAAAATAGATTCTCGACAACCAAACAAAACAAAACAAAACACACACACACACAAACACACGTGCACATGCAGACGTCTTTCGACAAACATCCATACCACGTGTATTAAAATGTAACTGCGAGGTATATATGCATGGTATTCCACTGTACCATTGCCACTATGATATATGATCCTAACCTTTTTGATGTCGAAGTCTGTTGCGTGGAGTTACTTTGGGCCACTCTTCCACCGCGTATGTTGTATCATTTTCCAGTAAATTACATGGTACAACACTATAATATAAGAATCCAGTCTGGCCATGTCTGGCCTAGATTTTCATCTCTAAAATGGTATCGACAACACAAGATGTCTCTGTCCACAGCGGACACTTTCCAATTGCGCTGTGCCTCGGCTTGCTTCTGCTGCACCAGCTTCAGCTGAGTGATTGTAGCCTGCCATTTTGTGTCTCGGGTCTGGGGTTCGGCAAAGGACAAGACCGGGGTGCACAAGGCACAAGCACGAGCTGCCTCATTTTGGAGCTCGACTCTGCGTGCCAATCCTCTTGCTGCTCTTAGAAGCTCTTCAACCTGCCGGTTGTATTGACTTCTTGCGATGCCGAAGCTTGTGCACTCAGAATGCTTATGTGAGGCGAACGCTGCAAGGGGCTTCGTTGACTGCAGCGTCCAATGCGCATCGTCAAGGCGCAGCACGGAACCCAACCTGCTGAATCGCAACTAGCTTCTCTGCTTCCTTGATGATGATCTGCTCCTGTTGCGAGGCTGCTGCTGAATTCAAGTACTAGGGAAATCGCGCAAAAATCTTTCTGGCCCGGTCCTGACGCTCAGCTTTGCCCACCTCAACCTGCATCTCAGTTGAGCAGGCTGTGGACCACAACGACAATATTTCATTGCTACCGCGATCGTGCCGGCTCTCATGTCAGCATCGTCACACGAAGGTCCAGCAAGAATCTATCAAGTTGGTTCCAGCATGCGGAGTGTTTCAGATTTGTGCCATGATGTCTTGAGATGTCTCAAGACTTCGCATGGCTCTTGAGGGTCGAGGCATCATTCATGAGAGTTTTACGGTGGACTGGTTGTGTTGCACACGTACAGTCCAAACAGAAGCGAGCTTGAATATGAGAAAGGGTTGTAAAACGTCAGTTCGCTTCGTGGAGTGACTACCCCATAGCTAAATAGGTCATCACATGGACTGCCTACCTCCTGCATTTGTTCTTGCGTGTTCTCAATTTCGTCGTCATAGTCGTCGGGCAGGTCAACCTGTCGAACAATGTCTGGCCGAATTCAGCAGAAAACTTAAGAGCATGCTTCACCAGGCAAGCCTCTCGCAGCTGGAGGCCCGTGATCTCCATTCTTAGTCCAAGCTCCGGCTTTTCAAAGTTCGATTGAAGCACCTGTCTTTCCATATCTTTCCATGCAGAGATGACACTCAGCAGGAGTGTCTTGACCTCCAGCATCTTCGCCGTGATCGTCGTGCGCTCCGTGAAGTATCTGGCAACGTCAAAATGATGGGCATCTCGACATTTTGAAAGAAAGTGTAAACCTGATTCACGGAGCACCCCATGGATGTTCTCGAGCCATACTCACTGTGACAAATCGCACAGCCCCAACTTCAGCAGGTTGGGCTGATCGGCCGTAAACAAAGAGCAGGACTCAATGATAGCTGCCCGGGCAAAGCGGACAAATTCATCCTCGCAGTGGCCATGTCGACTACTCGCAGCAGCTTGCAAGCAGCGGAACTGCCAATGTCTAAATGACACGGTGCCTGTATGTGCCTGTGCCTGTGCCATGCCCAAAATCGACAGGACCCAAAACCCAAAGCCGGTCCCTGTACATGGTCTCTCCCAAGATGTTGTAGAGATCCTTCAGCGCGTCAGACCTGAAAGTCTGCTGGTCCGGTGCCGTGGGACGGGTGCAATCAACGTGCAGCGCCTCAGCCTCCACTGAAACGACACGGACACCAGCATCTCCAACCTCAGACAAACGCTCAAGAAGCTCGGGTTCAAGGGGTAGACGCGATGGGTGTCACGAGGAGGTTTTTTCGAACGAATCGTTGGAAAGTTTGAATGCACCACGTGGGGGGGGGCCAGATTAGCGAGCTTGAGAGTCTTTTGACAGTTCGAAGACCCTTTCAGAATGAAAGTTCGGAGTCTGAACGTTTCGGAACTGAAGAATTTGAAGGTTTGACCCGGAATTTAGTTTGAAAGTCTGCAGCCGCGGCGACGTGTGCTGTGCGACGGGCTTGGGTGGAGCACCTGGACAGGTCCACGTATTGCCTTCGAATATTGAAAGTTTGAGAGGTTGGAGTTTCAAATGTTACGGAGCCCGAGATTGAAGCATTGAAAGTTTTAGCTTCTGGGAAGGTGAAAGGCTGAAAGTTTCAGGGTTGGAAAGAGTGAAAGCTTGAGAGTTCGATCACTACCAAGTTTCAAAGCTTGAACCGTTGGGAGCACGAACTGCTCGAAGACTCGAAAGAGTGATCGTTTGAGTTGGAGAGCATGCAATTTGAGAGGGCTTCATCTACCAGAACGACGTATCATTTATCAAGAAAGGAGGCTAGGCGTCAAAGGTTAGCACTTTTTCCCCAGTGATGAAAAACTTTCATTCCTTCGAAGTCGCAACCTCTTAAACTATCGAACTGCAGATCTTCCAGCTTTGAGCGGCGCGATCGAACTCGGCCACGGAAAAGTTTGGAGATTGGCTTCGAAGCCGCCACTCGAGGAAAAGTTGGAAAGGTCGACAGCTCCAGGGCTTTTAGATTGAGAGTTTCCATGTTCGACACCTGCTCATTGGCACACACCATCGTGTTCAAACCTTCGAACATCTTCGAACCCTACCGCCTTTCAAACCAAAGGCTCGAGGTTGACCATTTTCGACTTTCAGATCGTTGAATGCTTCATCACCCATAGAAATGGACGTGCAGCATGCGCCAAACATGCTTTGCAGGGCAACCAGTTTACACTGGTGGCATCTTGTGTCATTCTCACACCTGACACGGCCCAGCACAAGCCAGCGCAAGGCAATCCAACTCGTCGCGCTGAAAAAGCCATGCAGTCCAACTCACACAGAAATCTGTCGCGTATTCATTCGTCTTGCTTGGCTGTGGCAGGGTGTCACTGCAAGGAGAAACACTGTAGTCTAAATCAGCCGTTCTCACGAACTTCCGGCTCCATCAATCAATTGTCTGTCCGCCTTGGTCTCCATGATCCTCTTATTCGGCGTGAGAGGTACCGCCGCTTGAAACAGCTACTAGCCAGCATAAGAACTGTGAAACCTGACTCAACATGATACAAGAATTGATCGCTGTTACGATGTGAATAGTGCAAGCTGGACATCCGGCACAACTCTGTGCAGGCGTGCCCAGAACAAGTATGATGGGAGTAAAGAAAAAGCACCCAGGAACTGACTTTATCGTTCCGCGGTCTTACTGTACTGCAAGAGCTTGCGCCTAAACAAGTTGCCCTAGCCAGGCGTGGGTGTTCCTGTCAGGCTTGCGAGCTGGCAACAAAGAGAGGCTCTCGACGCCGAGCAGGGGCAGTCTGACCATGTCTGTCTGACATTGACGTCAGAAAGTCGTGGATTCCATCCACACTAAACCCACCATAACCCACCTGCCCCTGTCAGGTTCATCCTCACCCATCCCGACCCAATGCAAGCCAACCCAATCCAACCCCAACCCACTCATTTCACCCATGCGCCGAAAAGGCGCTGTGTGCCACTGAGCGCTGGACCCATCTGCTGATCGGGCACGAATCGGCCCACGCAACATCGGCTCAAAAAGCTCCGGAACAGATGCTCCAGCAACTCCTACACAGTCTTGGAACACATCAGTCCCGATTGATTACATCACAAGTTTGTGGCTCACTGCATGCGGCATGCAGCCACACCTCGTCCATCTTGAATAAAGTACATCGTGTTAAAGGTCGCAGGAAACCTGACAAGGCACAAAACAAAACGACTGAGCTGCCCCGCTCTGTCTGTTGCGTCCGCTCCGTTGCGCCGCTCTGTGCATGCGGAGTTCTCTCTCAGGATGCTGCTCGATGAGGTAATTCCCGAGGCCAACGAATTTCAGGCCAGGGTCTGTAATCACCTCCGTCGGAAACTTCCCCCCAACATCTTATGTATACATGTATGTATATGCTTGTATGTGAGTATGTAATCGTATGTATGCATGTATATATCCATATATTTATATATGTATACATACATATACACAGGGCTCAGAACATCCACGCCAGCTGTGGAGTAGATACTTGGCATCGCCACCAGCGTGCAGGCTGCTTGAGTGCCCGAAAACGGATCTGGAAGCGGCGGAAAGCTGGTATCCCGGTGCACAAGCTTGCCCTGCACCACTCGCTCCCAGGATGCTGCCTGGGTGACCCTGTTATGGGCAAGGACACGAACAAGCCATGGGGAGGTGGTGGAGCCTATTCCGGATCTGCCAACTGGCAACCCTGGCATGGAGCCAAATCATCGACAAACCACCCGTGGAGACAGCGGGACGAGGACAATACTGCAAGCAATGGGAAACCCGTATTTCCTTCCTACAGCTCCTGCCAAGTTGGCCTCCGAAGGTCTGAGTCCGGGCGTCGGGCATGCTTTGAACAACGGGTTGCGCAAGCGCCACCTGCAATGGCCTCCGGGACCTTTGCCACGGTCTTCCATGCGTGTCCGAGTGATGACGTCTGCGCCCCCCTGCTCGACTCCTTGCTCGCCCTTGACGCCTCCGAGTCCGGACTGGGCTGGGAGGCCCTTGTCTCCCTGGCCTCTGTTTCCTCCGGCACCCGCCGAGCTTTTGAGGTCCCTGCACCTCCGCCTGCTGTCCTGTCCCCTGCACCTATGCGTGCTGGCTCGATTCGCAGGCATAACGGAAGCTCTTGGCCTTGCGACGGCTTTGTAGTACAGGACGAAAACTGACAGCAGTGTCGGTTTGTGCAAAGACATTTGTTTTGCACGCGCATGGCTTGAGCCATCAACGGGTCGGACAGTGCTTCTGATGCTCGCATTGGACGAGGTTACTGCGCTACAGGATCTACTTTCACACCGGTATTGTTTTTCTGGTCCAATGTTGGCACCATGGAGATCCGCTGGCCTCTCACGAACCTTTCCATGCCCATCTGCTAACATAACATCTATCTCATCCGTGGATGTCCAACCTATACAAGTGGATGGGCTTTCGGGTGGCTTGTCATGCCCGAGCGGATCACCTGCAAACTCACCTCGGCTGCCCCGCAACTCTTGACGAAGAGCACACAGATCTATCGCGAGACGCTTGTCTCCCACTGTTGCAGTCGCGGGGTTCAGCAAGTGCGCCAGGAGGCTATAGCCATCTGTGACCCACATCACAGGGAGGCGATCTTGGGCCCCGATGACCCAAGTGGTCGCGTCCATCTTGGGCTGCTTCTCATGCAAGCCATGAAAAACAGAGCAAGCATGCTCGGCTTCCACAGCCCCGAGCTGCAGGCTCTGGCTCTCAGCCTGAAGTGTTGACTTGCAAACCCCTCTGATAACAGTGCTGTGCCAGTCGATCGGTATAGAGGTGCTCGTCTAAGGTGGTGGCAAAGCTCCGAGGCGCCAGGCACACAATGCGCCCGCTCTGGCTTCGGAATCCCAGCTTAATTACCGGATTCCGAAACAAGGAGGTATCTTGGATTGACACGAACATCATGTCATCGAACTGCATGGCTCCGGCCTTGTAAAAGAGGCCCTTGTCTTTCGTCTTCTGCACATACTTCACAAGGGCGTTGGCGTCCACAAGGTCCTGAACGGTGGGCTTGTTGACGGCACACTGCAACTTCGCCACTCCGTAGGCGATGTCGGGACGACGGCAAGTCCGCACTAGCCAGTTGAGTGACCCCGTCACCGATCGCAGTTGGCTGCGCTCAACTACTGTTGCAGCCGCGTTCCGTTGACCTCGTCGTCGTGGGTCCAGCTGTATTGGTCTCACCCTCGTGATCAGGTCCGGGCAAGTTACAGATATTCCTGCTTCGGTCTGCGCCAGGATGCGGCCACAATTTTTGAAAGCGCTGCAATCCAAGGAGCCAAACTTGCACTCCGTTTGGATCTCATCCATCAGCTGGTTCCTCTCATCGACGCCGGTCCACAGGATGTCATCGACGTGGATCAGCAGGAGTCCCTTCGCATAGACAGTGCCATCCTCGCGGTTCCCGTTCGGCACATATAGGATCCTGGCTCCACGGGAACCCTGCGCAGCTTTCTTCGTTGCAGCGAGCCATCAAGCTTCCTGAACCACCCTCGAGCCGCGTCCACGGTGGTAGAGGCGAGGACCAAATCGTCCCCCTGCGTATCATAAAGGGCACCCGCTTTTGGCATGCTCAACACCAACAACCGATCCAGAACTGACCCTTGAAGAAAGTCTGCCGGGTATCTTCCAGGTCGCCTGTAACCGCGAAGCGGCTCTTGGCTTTGAGCGGCTCGCCCTCATCCGCCTTGTTGGTGTCCACCAACCTTGTGGGAATCACGCGTAGCCCGGGGTCCTTCTTCTTCATCTGCTCGAAGTCCGGCTTGCTCAAGACTCGCAAAGGGGAGTAATTCTTCCAGTTGTCCCACTCTTTTCGCCGTGATTGGTTCAGGGCTGCTTTCACATCCTCGGTCTCCCGGTTGTAGTGAAGCTCTTTCCCGGTCCCCTTCTTGACGTTCTTCATGTGCATCTTTTCGGTCCGGCCCGCCAGAAAATGATATGACTTATTTGCCTTGGCCTTCAAGTCTGCTGCGCACTTCTCGGCCTTGACCTTGATGTCTCGGATCTCTGACGCTCCTGTGGTAGTCAGACCAAGGTAAGGACACCAAACCTGCATCGACACGACCCACTGGTAACAGTGACCTTGCAGAACGAGAAGACTTGGGGACCCCATCTACGTCATCTGGAGACCTTCGCATAGCCTGCTGCAGCGGCGTAATCATAGGGACCTCTGTGGAAGTGGCTGTCGTCGGGTTTCCGGCCGATGTTGTCGGCATTCGTGTCTAAGCGCCGTCTCCTCTGGCAACTCTGTTGCCAAGGGCTCCGTCATGGTTGTCGTCGCATCCCATGTGGAAGTGGGTGTCGTTGGGTTTCCGGTCGATGTTGTCGGCGCCGCCTCTTCCAGCGGCCCTTGCTCTGGCTGCGTAGTTTGCCTCTCGGGCGCCCGGTCCGGAACGATCTCCATGATCTCCTCGTTCCCGACTGCCTGAGGCACTTGTGTAGTCTCTGCCGTGGCGGTAGACAAAGCAGCACCACATACCGCGGCTCCACTCCTGTCCAGTGTAAAGTCAGCCCACACCTTGCCAAGGAAGGAAGGTGGCAGCTTGCGTATAGGAGGAGGGAACTCACTGTGAGCAGCTGCTTGGGATTCCACGAAAACTGACAGCAGTGTCGGTTTGTGCACAAACACTTGTGTTGCACGCGCTTGGCTTGAGCCATCAACGGGTCGGACAGTGCTTCTGATGCTCGCGTTGGACCAGGTTACTGCTCTACAGGATCTACTTTACAACAGGCATCCCGCATCTCCAGCTCTTCCCCCGAACAACGCGGGGTCCTCGGCTGCAGGATCCACGCCACTGCCGCCCGAGCCCCCTACACCAGAAGTGCTGTGCTGCGACTGAACCAGGCTCGCTCGGGCGGATTTTTTGTGGTGCGTTGCTGGGGGGTATGGCTGCTCCGGCGCTGTATAGTGGTCTACTCGCTTGGAGGCCGCACGGTGCTCGGGCTGAGCTGCTCGCCTTGAGGCCGCTTGTTTCAACTTTTTGAACTCATATGCTAGGCGGTAGGCGTGCCTCTGACTTGGACTCCAACGCTGCGAATGAAAAAAAGAGTGTATAGATATCTATATATATATATATATACATGCTATTATATACACATGCATGCAATCATGCATACATTCTATTCTTCTTGGTGTACATACGGTAAATAAACGACTTGCAGACAATCTCATGTTGGTGCCTCGTCGAGAATGCTTTGAGTCATCCACTGCAGCTGCACAGAATTTCTGCCTTGCTCCATCGACTTGATGGACATTGGCCTTGGTTGGACTGAGCAATCCTCAGCGAATCATTGCCAAACATTGCCCTGCCACCTGAGCAGTCTGCAGTGCAACACAAGTGAAAATCACCAGGGCCAAGCAGGAGCAAAGCCCACATACCGGCACAACTCGAATTTCTTCGATGCCTCAGAGCACATACTGCTCTGAACATCACAGCTTGAACACACCCAAACTGAGTTGCCCGCCCATGCCAACCGCTTCGTGGTGCAAATGTGGTACCGTCACTATCAGAATCTGAGCCCACGTTTTGCGCGTGTCACAACCACAGAGCAGAACCGTTCAATGCTGCATGCCAATGAGTAGAAGGACTGGCCGAAGCCGTAGAACAGCATCAGCGGGGAGGCATGCTACGCTGCAGGCTATTGAACAAACAACACTTTTTTCCAAGCAGTCCAAGGGGAGGCAACGATCGAAGCATCAACGCCGCCGCATGCTGCCAGCTGAGCAAGGACAGCTTGACGAGCTACCACCTTGACCGACGCAGGTTGACAGATGTTTGTGGGATGAGCAATATGGAGAACCAGCCAGATTCTGCCAGAACTTTCCGAGATCGCAGCGTAATCTCCTCGTATAATCACATCATCGGAATTCGAGCTCGTGCTTGCAACTCGCTGCATGCAAGCCTGCAGGCCACTGCAGGGGCAAACCATGGCCAATGCCACACGCGTGGCGAGGCGAAAGTAACCACCGCAAAGCGGCATACGGCATACGGGTAGTGTTCCACAGCAGAAAACAATTGAAAACAGTGTGGGTTCAGTCTGTCACAGCTCGACTGTGCAGTATAGTTCTGTCGCGAGATGTGCAAGAAGATTTCGGTGTAGATCACAGAATCCCAGAGCAGAATCGCGTGAAAATGCTGAACCAAGCAAGGAACGAAGCGCTTTTGGAGTCTTGGTGCTCTGTGGCAGTTCATTATATTTTGCTACCCTGCGACGGAATTTGTGGATGGACAACGTGCAGGAATCTGAATGTCATATGTGCGGCAAGCCGAAGAGCTTGGCCTGAACATCCTATGGGTAGATATGGGTAGCCCTAAAGACGACCAAAAGCAAGCAAAGCAAAGCAAATGGCTCTTGTGCAGTGTAAATATCGATGCTGCGGTTGATCACAAGGGAGGCTCATGACTGCTTCTGCGCACATGTCGTTGGCAACTGACGTGTACTCGTCACACATCCAAGCTTTGTGCCAGGAGCATTGGCTGGAAGAAAAAGGGTCCGAAAAGCCATGCTTGTTCTTTTGGACGTCCGGGTGCGCTGCGCTGCTCAGCCTGATGACGAACCTTTCCACTTTGAGATACTTTGAGGTCGTGATCGTGACTGTGGTGAAGGGATCAACAATTCGGAGCTTGCCGATGACACATCTGCGAGACCAAGTGCGTCTTGACGAGAGCATAACGAAAACAACGTACAGATCGTACAGTAGCTGTGCTGGTCAACTAGTTGGCGGATGCAGGCAACGTGTCGAGTCGTGATCTACCAATCTGACAGAGCCTGGGCAAGGAAACGACGCCATGACTGCAGCCTGTCATAACCTCAGTCCCGGGCTGCCCAGTTTGGCAACGGACATGGGGCATGTGACAGGTGCACTTCAAACCAATGCCTTCCCACCTCTACTTTGGAACCAGTCCTCATTTAGAGCTTTTTGGAACGTGCGGGGGTTGCGTGCCAGAAAGTAGCTACAGTAACGGAGTGTAGAGGAGCCATGGCCTGTTGGAACGCGTCCAAACAAGGTGTACACGCTTTGCCTGGAAGCCTGGTGCATGATTGGTTTTTGTTTACTCTTGCAAAGTAACTGACCAATAGAATATATGCAAGCAGCCGTCTATGGATGTCTGCGATGTTTCGTGGCACGAGTATGGTAAGTCACCTTTCCGCTGAGGCCGCATTGCGGCGAAAAGTAAAAGCATGACTCTGCGCAGCTGAAGTTTTGCAGGTGCCTCATGCAGGACTGAACTCAAGCCAGCCTGTTCCCACGCCCCTGACTTACGAACTGTGTTCGCTCCCTGCCACTCTGGGTCAGGCATGTTTGATCATATCAACATATCTACATGTAGGTTCGTGTCAGAACTCAGACTCACACATCAGCTTTGCTGAATTCCTTCATCCATTGTGATGCTCTCGTCGGGTTGGCGGTTGACCAGACGGACTCTGCTGACTGCTCCATGAACTTAAGCCACACCCTTTAACAGCGGCCAACCCATCATGAAAGCCGGAGGCCGGCAGAGATCACGTTGATCCAATCGTCTTGCACCCCCCACCCCAACATCGCCACAGGAGCTTTTTGTAGACAAATCTGAAAACAGGCTGCCAGCACAGCCTTCCGTCCTCAACTGAAACAACGGCCTCCGATGCCAATCAAAGAGGCCAGGTTTACAGTAGTTTGCCAAATATCCAGAGGTATCAGGGTGCAGTGCCATAATCAATTGCCTGGTGCAAGAGTGCGATGAGCAGTGGTGCGGGCGCGAGCCCGCACGCCGCACACAGCTTGTCCGAACCCCAGCACGCTGCACTCGTTTAATGAAGCATCAACAGGATGCGCCTGCTCATGCTTCATTGAATCGGGTGCCGTTTGAGCACTTGCACCCTGTATGCCTCCCAAGCCACACCCTTGCACCCTGAACTTGCACCACGTTCACGCGTGCATGGATTTCCATGGATCTTAATGCCTTAAAGCTTGAGAAGGCTTGGACGCAATCCGTGACAACTTGAGCAAGCTAAGCTACGAGCCAAAGTGCAGTGCCTGTTGTATATGAACAGAATTGAGGAGCTTCTTGGCCGCCTCGGCAAGATGCAACATTGGATACGCTGTGTGGGACTTACAAACTCGTCGGCTGCGCAATGGCATCCAGCAGGCTGATGCCAAGCTCCTGAAGGTCGCCAAGCAAGTTGCCTGGCGCATGAGCTCCATGCAAGCGCGAGCGTTTGGCCTCGGATGGCCTTTGAAATGTCCGTTTCTTTTGAGGAGATTCATCCAGCGATGTCCGAAGTCGCCCTCTCGCTGCGGTCCAGCGCAGAAGACACCAAATTCGCCGAGCTCGTCAGCAACTGAGTCACGGCAACTGCATATGATCAGTAATTTTGCAGGTGTAGGGCCAGTGTAGGGTAGGGAGCATCCAGAGCTGGCTTTCCGTCATGGTTCAGTCTGCTATCAGCGATTTGATTGAATGTTCCACAATGAAACCCTCTGTGCCCGCGGCCGAGAAGGACCCATGACTCCGTGAAGATATTTGGAAAGAAGGGAAGCTCCTCGAGAATCACAAGACGCAGCTGCATTGCCCTGCCTTCTCCAACCTCAATGTCCTCCTCCTGGCACATTTGGTTCAAGTCAGCGCACATCCTCGCACGAGGCTGAATCTGAAAGGCCGATGCCGAAAATCCTTCCAAAGTCAAGCACAACACCATGTAGCAGCCAAAGCAAGTCCTCAGGAAGGTGGCAGAGTGAGGTGTCAAGAGCTGATCGAGCCTGCCACGGCACGTCTGCAAGTGTCTTCGTTACGAGGAGCAAACTTCTCAACAGAAGTTTCCCCACAACCCCCTTCACTGTACAGGTGACCTTTTTTTCTCAGTCTTCAGGAGGAGACCCTCCATAAAGAGAAAACGGCAGTCACTGCACTGCGCTCTGGGCTGGTAACATCGCAGCTGTTGAGTCGGATTGCTCAGATGGTCATGGCAGTGTCGCACGGGTAAGGAAGCGATCAGTGAGGTAATGGATCTCGTGAGTTATCCGCGGGCTCATGCGCGAATGCGCGTCTCAAGAGCGCAAAGCGGCACATGACTCATTCTCACTGAATCAATGTTGAAACACGTCATACCCTATTGGCTGAATTCGTCGAAGGCCCACACAGATTGTTCTGGATTGAGGAAACCTTTGACTTGAGAGCTGCGGTGTGTGTGTGTGTGTGTGTTTTAACGTGGCGCTGGTGGACTGTGAGCATTGTGCTTGCGTGTGCTATTGGATATTAGCACGAGCCGGAACCCACCGTCCTCACTAGGTCACTATGAGTCAGATCCACGAGCATACCATGACGAGCAATGACGAAGCATGCGGGGTCGAAACTAACGTCTTTGCTGAAGCAGTGCCGACCCGAAGAACTGCTGCAACTTTGCAGTTGGCTGGTGTTGCCCAAGGCTGTGGGAGTGCGGACCAACCAGCAAAAAGCTGTTACTTGGGCAGCATAGCCGCCCTCAACGACCTGGATCCCATGGTCTTTCTCGCTTGGAAGAGATCTCACAGCCCTGTGGATGGGCAATGCGTGTAGACGGGTTTGTGATTGGAGATTGACGGCTGTTCTTAAAGGTTGCAGAACTGATCTCGAGTAATAACTATAACGTCTACTCCACACCATGATGCCAGGCATGGAATGGCTCTGGGTGCTACGAAATGTTTCGGGAGTGTAGAGAGCTTCACATCAAGTCTTGCTGCCTCAACAACGCATCAAGACACACAGACAACGTCACGTGTGCCAACAACGAGCTGGCTCGGGACTAGGTTCACGTGCAGAGTGGGTTGATCATGTAAGTTGTAAACTGTGCGTTGAGCGCAGACTTTTGTAATTTGGCTTGGACGATTGCAGTCACCAGCCACCTTGTCTGTCTGCTTGACTACATCCGTCGGCATGTGGAATTCAGCTGAGCGAAATGGTCGAAATCGAATTTGGTCGCCAAAATGAGTCCAGAAACGACGCGACCAGGACCAGAATCGACGACCGCCAGACTTTCACGACGTTCAGCCTCAGCAGCTCCGGATTTGATTTCGCAGCACATGCTTTGCATTACTTTGCTGGCTAGTGCCGATGCCAGCCACAACGTGTCGAACTCAAGCTCTTCACCACCACGCCAAGCGGTTCTGAAAAATGGAGCGAAGAGATTTCCAAGGCCGAGTCAACGCCCTCCGATGTCCAGTGCGCCCAGATGTGCACACCCTCCGCCCCTGCTAGAACCTCTTCTGCATTCTGTGAGGATTCACTGTGTGCCCCACTGACCGCATGAGTGAACTTCCGAGCTGAACACAAAACCTGAATGAACGCACATGAAAGGACGTGAATCTAACAGACCTGGCACTGATATCATCCTGGCCGCTTCGCCTTGTCCAGCTTGAGTCGTGCCACACGTGTACCATCTCATGCAGCAGCACTGATGCCGTCCTGCATAGCTTCCACGATTCAGTCCATACGAAACATCGGTGCTGTTTGCCTAACCTGTCCAGGCTGTATCCACCTGAACCCACAGAACCTGGAACTAAACCTCAACCCAGGAGTCCAGGAGCCTGCATGACACGGGCGCAGCCTGTTTGCATGCTGCCAAAGAACGATTTCTCTTGTTACGAGTCTCATCATCGCACTGATCGATCGCTTCGAGCATGGCTTTCCAACGAAAGAACTGAACTTCACCTTCGTGCTTGTACATCTCGACTCATGGGAATTCATCCTGTGGGACATTGGTAGAAGCTTTAGCACTGGATATACTTCCCATGAGCCCATCTTGGCAAATTCCTTCGGCATATTACCAGTTCTGATTCCGCGGAGTTGGCTCAAGTTTCGTGCGAGTACAGCTTTACTAAAGTTTTGGAAGGGGCGTCCTCGAGACTGACTGTTCAACTGCCTGCTCTTTGCCTTACGTGTCGCTATCTCCCATCGAGTCACAGGCCCGAGCGGTCAAGAAGAGGACGGTTCCCACAGATGCATGGCTGTCCTCATAAGGGTCCACGACTTGCAGCATGGCCATACGAATTCGATCCACAACCTGGGCCAGGTCAAGAAAAGACGAATCGCTGGACTGCATTGGGGACACGGCATTGCTGATGTGAAATCACCGGAAAACTCATAGCGCACGGCGGCCTCGGGTGCAACCGACCACTGCGTGACCCCTGTCGGCGGCAGCCGAGCCGCCTCAGCCCCTTCTGCTGCATCCAGCGATCCTGGCCAAGGCCGCACGCTTTCATCTTCTACCGACTTGGCTGCGAGTCGTGTGGAAAGCATCGCACTTAGCCATGTGCCTGGCACTGATGCACGAAAGCGAATGTCATCGACCTCGTCATGGTCGTGCAGGCTTGATGGCCCCATCCATCAAGTGCACTGTTTCAACATATCTTATCGTAGCTGGTCGTCTTGTTTTCAAAGGTTAACCCAGCCTGCAGCTGCCCGTGGAAGAACAATGCATTAAAGAAGGTGCAGCTTTGCCACACCTGCGCCAACACACGCTCTGTGTCCAGTATATGTAAATACAACCTTCTAGAGATGCGAGCGGCATGAAGTCTAAGGTCACGGCCACATTATGCCTTTCCACTTCGGCAAGATCCTTCAAACAGTCTCAACGGATTACGAATGATTTCAAACTTAAAGGTATTAAAGGCCAGGGACGGGGCTGCTACACCATCCGACATGTCCTGAAGGCAGACTTGCGAGTGATCCACCAGCACGGGTGGTACCTTCAATGGCGAGGCATAAAAGTACAGTCTTACCACTCTTCAGTCCAAGTTAGAGCACTCTGATTGCACGTCGAACTTCGGGACGCTGTGCAATGGGCGGATTTCCGTGGATGGCCAACCATTCCAGCCTAATTTGGCGGCGATTTGACAAAGCCTATTGCCCCTGTCCTGCTTTCCGTGCTGCTAACGTTTGCTTTTCCTTCGTCGCAGCGACATGTCGCGACATTATCCGCCGACCCCTGCGGGGGCG